>JAODAL010082427.1:0-11581 GCA_025379985.1 Phyllomedusa bahiana
CCATTAAATTAGGGTCCCATGTCGCGATCATGCGGGGCTCACTTGTAAGCACACACGATCGCTAGGACGTATCCATACGTCCATTTGCGGGAACGCACTTCCCGCTAGGACGTATGCATACGTCCAATGTCGGAAAGGGGTTAAAACAACAAGAGACGATAACAAAAACTAACAGATATCCTTACAAGTGGGAGAAGTAATTAACAATATATAAGATATATAATTCATACTCATCAGTACAAGGTAGTAAACATCATAGTAACCTATGTAAACACGGATGAGTGGAGAAAAAATTGGTAAAGTAATTAGTAAATATTTACCCATGATAGTAATCTCCAGGACTGTGACAGGACCTAAGAAAGCAACTGCAAAATGTGCCTAGGGGCGATTACTTTCATGGGTAATATTAATTACTTTACCTGTTTTTTGTCCCTCTCATCTATGTTTACATTGATGTTTACTTGATTACATTGTGTGATATTTTGCCCACTCTTTTTTTATATTTACTACTTATATGGAGGTATAGTGTACCTACTGTATACGGATATATCTGACCAATGAATGCTTTTAGAGCTCTTTTGGTTAAATATGTTTTATTTCTTCAGTACCCCATCCATGATTTTTTTGTTTTTACACAACCAGAGTTTAGTACATTTTAAAATTCACTGCACTGCCTCTCCAACATATTTTGCTTTGTACGGATGCCTTCAGGGGTTAAAGACTTAGCGAATGTGGCTAAGGTGTATGTGAACTTATGACTTTAATTGTAAATTACTAAGCATCAGCTTCTTGGAGTAAGTGTAGGAGTTAGAGTCAGAATACACAGTGCGGCTGCTGCACGGCTGATAGTCTCACCTACGATGCACCGGCCCAGGATTGGGACAAGGTATTCTGGTGCCCTAGAAGCCCTCCCTGACAGTTATATATCCACCCTTCTGAAGTAACATACCTTTCGTCTTTCTCTCTATTTAATAAAATCCACAGGTCCAACCTATCCAAATCGATAACAGAGCACCATTTCCCTTTTAATGTCCCCAGCCATATTACATCATACCTTGAGATAGAAATACATGGTGCAGTGCAATTTATAGTTTTGCCTCTGATGCGTCTGTATTTGTCCACACGACATGTTGGCAAGCTCGTGGTCAATGGCAGGTGCATTATATATGAGGAAATGTGGCTCACCTCCTTCTCAGACACTCAGGTGCATTATAGTTGGGTTCATCAGCCACACTATGTATTCCTACCCTAATAGTGCAGCTCTTGTATACACTGGCTGGTCACTGTGCATGCGCATTCGTATTAGGGAAAGTGCATATGATTTACACCTTAATCTACATCTTGGCAGATTTTAAGTACACATACCCACATAATTAGGCACAGACGAATAATGCTCTCTGCATCCCATAATCACTTTACTGTGGTTAGTCTAATTGTTAATGCACTCCTTGTGCCTGCTCTAAGGGGCTGCCTGAACTTGCATCTATAAACACATTCAAATGCACTTTTGCACTATATGTGCTCTGTGCTACCTTACCATATCAGTGCATTCTACTCTGCTGGTAGGAATAAACAGTGCCGTCGCTAGTCCCACCTTTAATGTGTCTTCCAATGGCCTCACTTGCTTGCCAATATCTTGTATGGCCATTAGCGGGTGCAGGGCCAGGGCGACAGGTAGGCGAAGGTGTAAGGGTTCGGTGGATTCGCTGGACCACCGCAAGCGATGATAGTTAAGCCACGCCAGGGAGCAGAGTCTAAGTAGCCCCCGGTATTCACCAGAGCCTGCCGCAAAGCAGGATGGACTTGCTGTGGCGTGAGGCTACCAGGTCGCTACCCCTGACGTGACTTGCTTGCGATGGCGGCAGGGGTAATGCGTGGTTGAAAATAACCCAAAAGGGGTAGTCGGGAAGGCCCGGGGGGGTTCGGGGCAGGAGGCGGGGGGGTTCGGGGCAGAGACAGGAAAAAGGGTCGGGGCAGGGGGAAACAGGCAAGGTCAGTAAAAACGTAGCGGAAAACGGATGGTTTTTTTTAAAACCGGGTAATCAAACAGAACCCAAACTCTTCTAGAAAGGGAAACTACCCCAAAAAATTTGGGCAAAGGGTGCTGGGGGGTTTTCCTTAATAGGACCAGGGGCCGGCAATTAAACCAAATTCCCGGGCACTGGCCTTTAAAATCCAGACCACGTCGGGGCCCCTAGGCACGGTAGTGTGCAGCGCCGGGGGCAGGCGGAGAGCGTCACGGAGCAAGGAGGGTTTTAAGTGACCCAGCCCCGGGCCTCGGGTGCGGGGGATGGTCGGGGGGCAGCCGCGGCCCCCGTGCCCGGCCCCCCTGCGGTAGGGGGCGGCCGCGGCGGAAAAGGCACTCGCCCCACCCCCAGACAGTCCCCCCCCCCCCCCTTAGGTCTCCCCCTCTTTTTTGGGAACTTAAGAGGGGGGTCAGGAAAACAATTGGCTCAGGTTCCCACGACCGTCCTCAGGCCCGAACCCCTTCCAATCTATAAAAAGAACCGTTTCCCCCCCAGTTCTTTCCGCCAGCACCTCCCTTTACCCAAAGAGTTATCGAGTTGTCCCAGGGAAGCGAGCGATCCCCGGGAGAAGCGATTCAGAACCACCGGTTTTAGGAAAAGAATGAAAGGCGTTCGGGATAAAAAAAAAGAGGTGGGAGGAAGGAAACTTGTACGAAACCGGGTTTAGATGCCGAAATACCAAAAGGGCCCAAATACTTAGGGCTAAAATTTTAATGGGGACCTTTAAGCGAAGTACTTGGCGATAACCAAACCCATCCCCCCGGCTTTTAAATGGGCGGGGTCTCGGTACCTGTCAGCTGGGGCCCTTTGGGGCGAGCGGAGGCCCTAGAAAAGGGGCCGTCGTGTGACTTGCAAAGTGCCTTATTCCCCTACTTGGGCTCACGGCAGGGACATGAGGAGGTAGCCAGAGGGGGGAAAGGTGGGGGGGGATGTAGCCCAAAAAACAAAAAAAAAAGGGAGAGGGGAACAGCTTGAGTCTAAGGAATTATACAAAAATTCTGCCCCGGGGAGGGATCAGACCAGTTTTGAGGGGCAACAAAAATTTGTAAATAGGGACCAAAACTTGGTTGACTCTCTCTACCTTCCCATTGGTTTGAGGGTGATATGCAGATGAGAAATCCAGCTGAACCTGCAACTGAGCACATAGAGCCCGCCAGAATTTTGACACAAACTGGACCCCCATATCCTAGATGATATGCAAGGGGAGCCCATGAAGCCGAAAAATGTGGTGGAAGAAGTGCTGGGCCAGCTGTGGGGCAGAAGCTAACCCGGGCAGGGGAACAAAGTGAGCCATCTTTGAAAATCTATCAGTCACCACCCTGATGACCGTGTTTCCAGAGGAGGCCGGGAGGTCAGTAACAAAATCCATGGCAATATGGGACCAAGGTCTTTCTGGCACCGGAAGAGGCAGAAGCAGACCCGCGGGTCTGAGACGAGGGACTTTGTTATGGGCACAGAAGGTACAGGCCAGGACAAAGTCTCTAACGTCTTGAGCGAGAGTGGGCCACCAAAAGTAACGAGAGATCAATTGTAATGACTTGTGGACCCCAGGATGTCCCGCTGTTCGAGAGGAATGTCCCCATTTAAGGATTCGAGGCTGAATGGCAGGATGGACGTAGGTCTTCCCAGGGGGTAGATGTTGAAGATCCACGGGAGCCACTGTGAGGAGCCGTTCAGGTGGAATTATGTGCTGCAGAGGCGGCTCAAGGCCCACAGTGTCCGAGGATCTAGAGAGAGCGTCTGCCCTGACGTTCTATTCGGCTGGCCGAAAGTGAAGGAGGAAGTTAAAGTTGGCGAAGTAGAGCGACCACTGGGCTTGGTCGAGGATTTAATCGCTGAGCAGATTGGAGATAAATGAGATTTTTGTGATCGGTGAAGATCTCAATTGGATGGCGAGCCCCCTCCAGCAAGTGTCGCCATTCTTCTAGGGCTAACTTTATGGCCAGTAGTTCACGATCACCGATAGTGTAATTTCGTTCGGCGGGAGTGAAGGTCTTGGAAAACAAACCACAAGTACGCAATCTCCCAGAGGAGGACTTTTGTAGAAGAATAGTGCCGGCACCTACTGAGGAGGCGTCCACTTCTAGGACAAATGGACGCTGCGGGTCCGGGCGAGACAGAACAGGAGCAGAAGCGAATGCTGCTTTAAGACGATTAAAGGCTTCTTGGGCTTCGGGAGGCCAGGATTTGGGGTTAGCATTCATCTTTGTGAGGGCTACCAGTGGGGCCATCAGCGTGGAGAATTGGGGGACGAACTGCCGGAAAATAGTTTGCGAACCCCAAAAAACTCTGGATGGACCGGGACCCACCGGTCGGGCCACTGCAGGACCGCTGAAGGCTTGGAGGGATCCATCTGGAGACCTTGGAATCCGAAACGAGGGTACCCTAAGAAGGGCAACGAGGTGCGTTCAAACAGGCATGTCTCCAGTGTGGCATAAAGCTGGTGGGTACAGAGACGTCTGAGCACCTGGCGGACGTGGTGGCGGTGAGTCTCTAGATCTGGAGAGAAGATTAAAATGTCGTCTAGATAGACAATGACGCAGACATAGAGAAGGTCACGGAAGATCTCGTTGACGAAGTTCTGGAACAAAGCTGGAGCGTTGCAGAGACCGAATGGCATGACGAGATATTCGAAGTGGCCATCGGGTATTAAAGGCCATCTTCCATTCGTCGCCTTCCCGGATACAAATCAAGTTGTAAGCTCCCGCGTAAATCCAACTTGGAAAAAAAATTTGCGCCACGCAGGTGATCAAACAGTTCAGAGATCAGAGGCAGGGGGTATCGATTCTTTATGGTGATTTTATTTTGTCCATGATAATCGATACAGGGCCAGAGGTTCCACTTTCTATTTCGACAAAGAAGAATCCGGCCCCCACAGGCGAAAAAGGAACTTGCATATAAAGCCTTTACGGAGAGTCTCCTGAATATACTCCGACATCCCCTTGGGTTTTCCCGGGGACAGAAAGAGGGTAGACTCTGCCTCGGGGAGGAGTAGTACCGGGTTGCAGGTCAATAGGACAGTCGAACGGCCGGTGCGGAGGAAGGGTTTCGGCCTGTCTTTCGGAAAAGACGTCGGCTAGATCCTGGTAAGGAGTGGGCAGACCTGGCAGAGGCTTCATAGGCTTCAAAGAGGCGGAGTGTAGTGCAGGACGGAGTACAGAGAGGCATCGCGAGTGGCACGCGGGGCCCCAACGGACAATTTCGCCTGTGTTCCAGTCCAGGGTCGGAGCATGTTCTTGCAACCAAGAAAAGCCCAGAAGGATTTCAGAAGAGGAGCGAGGCAGAATGAGAAGTTTCAGAGTCTCTTTGTGTAGAGCGCCTACCTGCAAGGTGAGGGGCGCAGTGCAGAACCGAACAGCATCCTTGAGGCATTCGCCACTGACAGAGGAGACGAACATGGGTTTCTGCAGAGTGGTCACCGGGAGACGAAACCTGGACACCAACACGTGGCTGATAAAATTTCCAGCGGATCCCGAATCAAGGAAGGCGGTGGCTTGGAAGGTGCTGTCCGGCAAAATTCCACAGAGTACGGGAATGGTCAGACAGGGAGAGGCCGCACTGACACCTAGGGATGCCTCTCCTGCGAGCCCTAGGTGCGAGAGTTTCCCGGGTGCACCGAACAGTCGCCAATGAAGTGGCCAGAACCGCCACAGTAGAAACATAGTTGCCTCTGACGACGCTGAAAACGTTCTTCCTGGGTCAGGTGGGCCCTCTCAACCTGCATGGGTTCATCCTCAGGAACCATTGGCGATGGAAGTGGAGGTCGTTGAAAAACGGGAGCCAGACGAGGTAGCCGGCGTGGTCGGGTAACCTCCCTTTGGAGGCTGAGCTCTTGTTGTCTCTTAGCAAACTGTATGTCGATTTGGGTGGCCAACCGAATCAGTTCGTCCAGAGTGGATGGCAGGTCCCAACCAGCGAGCTCATCTTTAATGCGCCCAGAGAGGTCTTGCCAGAAGGTTGCCACCAGCGCCTCATTGTTCCAGTCCAGTTCAGAGGCTAGGGTGCAGAACTGCACGGAGTACTGACCCACAATAGAGTCGCCCTGACGGAGACGGAGCAGAGCTGTGGCAGCGGAGGAAGTGCGGCCAGGTTCCTCGAAGACGGTGCGGAACCCCTGGAGAAAGGCTGGTAGAAGGATCTCCGCAGTCCCATAGCGGAGTGGCCCAGGACAGAACTTCGCCCGTGAGGAGGCTAATTATGAAGGCCACCTTAGCCCGCTCGGTAGGGAATTAATGCCCCGACGTCTCAATGTGGATTGAGCATTGATTGATGAAGCCCCTGCACTTCTTTGGGTCTCCATCATAACGTGAAGGGAGCTGCAGATGCAGAGAAGGTCCCGGTGCAGGAGCAGGTAGAGCCATGGCTGCAGGAGCAACTGGTGCTGGCGTAGAGGCGGCAGCCGCAGGCGGAGGTAGATGGGCCGCGAGGTACTGCATCATGGCCGAGAGCTGGTCAATATGCTGGCTCTGCTGTGCGACGGCTGTCATAACGTCCTGGAGTTCGGGCAGAGGTACCCTGGCAGAATCCATGGCCAGTACAATAAGGGTTTGGTGGATTCGCTGGACCACCGCAAGCGATGATAGTTAAGCCACACCAGGGAGTGGAGTCTAAGTAGCCCCCGGTATTCACCAGAGCCCGCCGTGAGGCTACCAGGTCGCTACCCCTGACGTGACTTGCTTGCAATGGCGGCCGGGGTAATGCGTGGTACAGAAACGTAATCCACAAGAGTAGTCGGGGACAGGCCGGAGGTCAGGGCAGGTGGCAGAGGTTCGTGGTCAGAGACAGGCAAACGTTCAGGGCAGGCAGCAAACAGGCAAGGTCAGGAAACGTAGCGAAATAGTGCGAGGACGGGTAAGTGACCCGGCGCCGGGCCTCGGGTAGCAGGGGGATGGTCGCGGGCAGCTGCGGCACCCGCGCCGGACCCCCTGCGGGCAGGGGGGCGGTTGCGGGGGGCGACGACACCCGCGCCAGCCCCCATGACAGAAGGTAGGCACCACTTTATCACTTTAGGCAGGACGGAGGCATCAGGAGGTATGGAGTGGCCTCAATTTTCAGTTGGGGGACGCTATGTGCCTTAATTGCCTAGGGCACAAGTATACCTTGTCCCTATAATGGGCGGGTGCATCGGAGGCTGGACACAGCTGCACCATGTATTCTGATCCTAACTCCTACGCTTACTCCAAGAAGCTGATGCTTAGTAATTTACAATTAAAATCATAACTTCACATACACCTTAGCCACATTCGCTAAAACTCAGTTTTTCTCAATTCCTTACATTTAATCCTAGTACACGTTACATAGACGAAAGACAGCACTCCAAAAAAGTTTTTCAATGCACATAATATCCACAGGCTCCAGAAGAATACGGATATAGAATTGTGACAATATATCATAGACAAACACCCGTGAAATATTAACCTCATTTTGGAGTGTCACTCTATATCGGTTATTACTTCTAGTAAACATTTTCTCTACCAGGTCATTTAGGATCACTACTATATCTGAAGAATGGGAAATGTCAAAATAATAATAGAGGCAATGATTTATTTCAGCCTTTATTTCTTTCATCATATTTCAAGTGGCTAAGTTTACTTATACATAGTCAGTATTTGATAGCATTGTCTTTAAATTGTTGAGCTTACTTTCTCACAATACTTTGTTGGAATGTTGACCTATTACTCCCGGCAGAACTGCTATAAACGAGTCCGGATTATAGGCCTTCTTGCCCACAATACTGGCCCAGATTTATGAAAGATGCTGTGCCAGAATTATGGCACAAATTGCACTTAAAATTATGTACCTGCTTTACATCACATTTATGATATGTTTTAGACAGTTTCTAGACCCTTCTGTGACTCGCACGACAAAAAAAGTGAGCTCCAGCCGCAGGTGATTAATACTTAGCTGTCACGATCTATCATGAGGTAAGGTACAGACAGGAGGAGTGAGCTCCTCCTGTCTGTAATCGGTGCAGCAGCCAGCGCCGCTGCTGTGTTGGTACCTGACAGCCCGGGAGTGTTGTAATAAACACTTACGGGCTGTCTTCGACCATAAAGAGCAGTATACAGCAGCAATGCTCTATTGTATCAGTGATCTGAGGATCGCTGATTCCAAATCCCCTATGGGAAAAAGTGAAAAAAGGTTAAAAAAAAGTGAAAAAAAACAGTAAAACACAAACACGAAAAAGAAAAGAAAAACACATACACCACCCTTTTTCCCTTTACATATGCCAATCGCCCCAAAAAATATAAAAAATAATCATATATGATATCACCATGTGCTTAACAACCTGTCCTATATATCTGTAATGTTATTTAACCAACATGGTGAACACCGTAAAAAAAATTAAAAACACAGAATTGAGATTTTCGTTCATCCCGCAGCATATAAAATGGAATAAGAAGCGATCGAAAACTCAAATAAACGCCAAAGTGGTGCCAATTAAAACATCAGTTCATCCCACAAAAGAAAAACCCTTACACTCTGTATATGGAAAAGTAAAAAAAATGATGGCTATCAGAAGACAGCGATGCATAAATATTGTTTTACACAATAAAAACACTTTTTTTTTTAAACGCTTCAACATAAAAAAACCTATATAAATTGGTTATCGCTGTATTAGTATCGACCCACAGAGCAAAACTAACATGTCACGTATACTGCATGGTGAGCCCTGTTAAAAATAAAGTTAAAAAACACAACTAGGATTGCAGTATTTTCTTCACCCTGCCTTACAAAAAACAGATTTAAAACTGATCAAAAAGCCTTGTACCCCCAAAAAATGATACCAATAAAAATGTCAACTCATCCCACAAAAAACAAGCCCCTACACAACTCCAGACACAGACAAATAAAAAAGTTATGACTCTCAGAGTATGGCGATGAAAAAATGATTTTTCCTTCTTGAATAAAAGTGTTTTTATTGTGTAAGAGCAGTAAAACAAAAAAATATATATATACAAATCGGGTATCTCTGTAATTGTATCCATCTGCTGCATAAAGCTAACATGTCATTTATACCACAAGTTGACTGCTGTAAAAAATAAAAATAAAAAACTACCAGGATTGCTGTATTTTTGCTCAAAACGCCTCACAAAAACCTTGATCAAAAAGTGATCAAGGTATCATATGCACTCCATAATCTGCACTCCTCAACTCATCCCACAAAAATCAAGCCCATAAATCGGCTCCACATATAGAAAAATAAAAAAGTTATCAGCTATCAAAATATGATGACATAAAAACGTAATTTTTTATAAACGCATTTCCATTGTGTAAAAGTAATAAAACATAAAAAACTATATAAAATTGATATTTTTTCTAATTGAAACCGACCCTTTAGTAAAGTTATCATTCATTTATCCCTTTAGGGTTAAAAACGCTGTAAAATTAAAGGGCCCAAAGAAAAATTGCGGAACTGCGTTTTTTCCCCCCAATGCTAAAAATCTATGGAGCACTTGTGTGCCAAAATCCACAAGATATTCCTAGATCAGATCTATGAGGTGTCCCCCTGTTCGGGGTTTTTGGGGGGGGTTTTGAAATTTTCCCCCATGATTTCCACAAAATCCCCTTTCCCAAAATGCAAAATAGCGCCCCTCTACTGTACCCCGGGCCATGTGCCCAAATATATGGGGTTTACAAACCAAATTGGAATAAAGGGGCATAAAAATTTTTGGGGGTGTTTTTTTTTCTGGATTTTTGAAAAATTTAAATTTTACCCTAAAATTGAAGTTTTTTAAAAAAAAATTTTTTCTTTTTTCATTTTCACCGCCTAACGTGAAAAAAGTTTGGGAAACACCTGAAAATATGCAACAAGAAGTAACATTTTGAAATTTCCCCTCGACTTTGCTTTAATTTCTGTGAAATACCTAAAGGGTTAACAAACTTCCTAAAAATACTTTAAGGGGTGTAGTTTCTTAGATAAAGTCCCTTTATGGGGGGAAACCCCAACAAAACAGGCCCCCAAACCACATCAGAAATGTTTCTGGTTTCCCCAAAAAAAATCTTTCTTGCAAAATTTTTTTGTCCGAAACCTTTTTGACACCTCTATTAATTTTCTGGGTCTTGCAATTTGAAAGACCCCTTTGCTCTCAACTTTAAAATTTCCCGGCTAATGTTTTAAAGTTCATTCAATATTTATCTATCATTTTTTTCCCTTTTAAAAGCCAACCATTTTATCAAGTCACGGTAATTTCTAGAACTTGTGAAAAGTGATGAGGATCACAGGTTGAGCGATTAGTTGGGGTACGACATCGGCGTAGTCGATTCGGCCACCATCGATAAGGGTTTTTTCGTAGTGAGCAGTCGATTTTGAGCGATACCATTAAAGTCTATGGGGGAGCAACAAAACCCTTCATTCTTACCCCCAAAAAGGGGTGGAAAGTGAATTAACGCCCCAAAAAGTCAATGGATACCCCGACATCTTAGGCACAACACTTGGGTTTTAAAAACCCCAGAAAAAAAGTCACACAAACCCTTCACTTCCCCTTTTTGTACCACCAAAACCCCTTAAACCTTCATCCCCACAGATTAAAAAGTGCCCGGGAAAAAGGGTCTTTCAACCACCATTTTTGTTGAATTTGGCTTGACAAACCCCGTCCTGGACCGCAGATGACCCTTAAACTGTCTGCCACCGATTAAAAGTGCCCCGGAAAAAAAGGAGTCTTTTACCACCATTTTAGTTTCACTGGCTTGCTACCCTGTCCTGGGGCCCCAGCATGAGCCCCCAAAACCCGCTGACCCCAGATTAAAAAGGCCGGAAAAAAAGGGGTCTTTTTTAACCCCCATTTTTTGTTGAACTGGACATTTACTGAACTGTCCTGGACCCCCAGTATGACCATTAAACCCGCTGACCCCCCCATTAAAAATGACGGGAAAAAAAAAAAAAAAAAAAAAAAAAGGGAAAAAAAAAAAAAAAAAAAAAAGAAAAAAAAGAAAAAAGATAAATTTTAAAAAAAAAGGAGTCTTTTAAAACCCCCATTTTTTTTTTTTGAAAGGACATTGACAAACCCTGTCGGGGCCCCCAGATGACATTAACCCGTCTGACCCCAATTTAAAAAAAGCCGGAAAAGGGGGTTTTTTTCAACCACCATTTTTTTTTTGAACTGGACATTGACTTTAAAATTCCTGGACCCCAGAAAAGACCATTAAACCCCGTTGACCCCAGATTAAAAAGTGCCCGGGAAAGGGGGCTTTTTACCACCATTTTAGTTGAACTGGACATTCCCCTGTCCTGGCCCAGTATGAATTTAAAAATGTCTGACCCCCCGATTTAAAAGTGCGGAAAAGGAGTCTTTCAACACCATTTTAGTTTAACGGACATTGACTATACCTGTCCTGGACCGCGATGACCCTTAAACTGTCTGACCCAAATTTAAAAAAAGCCAGAAAAGGAGCTTTCAACCACCATTTTTTGTTTAACTGACATTATTTCCCGTCCTGTCCTCCCACCAGTTATTCTAAAACACTTTACATTTTCCCATTAAAAAAAAAAAATTTTTTAACCCTTTTAAACTTTTTAAAAAAAATTTTTTTTTAAAATTATTATTAAAAAT
>JAODAL010082428.1:0-11581 GCA_025379985.1 Phyllomedusa bahiana
TCTTTTTTAATCTTGTCGCCTCCCCTCCCCTTTTTTCTCCATAAACTTGTCGCCTCAAACCCCCTTTTTCATTACTTTTTCGTCCATCACCCCTCTTTTTTCCATTAGCTTGTCCCCCCCATTTCCCCTTTTCCAAAATCTTTTTCACCCCCATTACCCTTTTTCTTATAAACTTTCCCCCTCCATATCCCCCTTTTTTATCTTGGCGCCCCCCATCCCCCCCCTTTTTTTCTACAAAAATTGTGCCTCATAATCTTTTTCTATTAGCTTTCGCCTCCTCCCCCTCTTTTCCCCTTAGTTTCGCCCTCATCCCGCCTTTTTTTCTCCTTACTTGTCACCTCCAAACACCCTCTTTTCTTTATATTCTTGTCGCCCTCCTTCACCCTCCTTTCTCCATAATCTTGTCACCCTCCATCATCCTCTTTTCTCTATTAGCTTGTCACCTCCATCACCCTCTTTTCTGAATAATCTTGTCGCCCTCCATCACCCTCTTTTCTCTATAATCTTGTCGCCCTCCATCACCCTCTTTTCTCTATTAGCTTGTCGCCCTCCATCACCCTCTTTTCTCAATTAGCTTGTCGCCCTCATCACCCTCATCACCCTCCATCACCCTCTTTTCTCAATTAGCTTGTCGCCTCCATCACCCTCTTTTCTCCATTAGCTTGTCGCCCTCATCACCCTCTTTTCCCATATTCTTGTCGCCCTCCATCTCCCTCTTTTCTCTATAATCTTGTCGCCCTCCATCACCCTCTTTTATCCCTTTTTTGCCCCCTCACCCTCTTTTCTTTTTTCTCCCTCCTCTAAAATTTTTTTTTTAACCTTTCCCTCCATCACCTCTTTCTCTAATCTTTCGCCTCCTCCCTCTTTTTCTATATTCGCCTCCATCACCCCTTTTTCTATAATCTTGCCCTCCAAACCCCCTTTTCTTTCTTTCTCCCCTCCCTTTTTCTCCTTCCCTTTTCTTCCCCTCTTTTCCTATTCTTGTCCCTCCATCTCCTCTTTTTCATAACTTGTCCCCTCCCCCCTCTTTTCTCTATAAATCACGCCTCACCTCTTTTCCTAAACTTGTTCCTCCACCCCTTTTCCTAAATCTTGTCTCCCCTTCCCTTTTTTCCCTATTTCTTTCCCCTCTCCCTTTTTCCTCTTTTTTCATTCTTTCCCTCCCCCCTCTTTTCCTTCTTGTCCCCTCACCCCTTTTTCTATAATTTTCCTCCTCACCCTCTTTTCCTTTTTTCGCCTCCATCACCTTTTTTCCCTTTAGTTGTCCCTCCTCACCCTTTTTCCTTTTTATTCCCCCTCCCTCCTCCCCCCTTTTAACTTCCCTCCAATCCCCTTTTTTCCCTTCTTGTCCCCCATCCCCTCTTTTTCTTAGCCCTTTCCCTCTCCTCTTTCCCCCCATACCCTCTTTTTTTAGTTTGCCTCCTCACCCTTTTTTTCCCCACTGTCCCCCCATCTCCTCTTGTCCCTTCTTTTTCTCCCTCTCCCTCTTTTCATTTCCCTTTTCGCCTCCATCCATCTTTTTCTAAATTTTGCCCCCATCCCCTCTTTTTTTCTAAATTTTTTCCCCCATCCCCCTTTTTTTCACTTGTCCTTTTCCCTCTTTTTCTTTAGCTTGTCGCCTTCCTCACCCTTTTTTCTTATCTTTTCCCCTATAACTCTTTTCTCCATTCTTTCCCTCCATCTCCCCTTTTTCATAAACCTGCCTTCGCTCATCACCCCTTTCTTTCCTTGTCGCCCCATCACCCTCTTTTCTTTTATTGTCCCCTCACCCCTTTTTCTTTTGTTGTCCCCCCCTCTTTTCCCCTAATTCCCTTCTTTTTACCATCTCCCCTCTTTCTCCTTTCTTGTTCCCTCCATTCAACCTTTTTCCATTTGTTGTCCCCTCCCCTCTTTTCCTTTTCTTGTTGCCTCCAACCCTTTTTTCTAACTTGTTCCCCATCACCCTTTTTCTTATTCTTTTCCTCTTCCCTCTTTTCCTATTCCCTTTTTTCCCCTTTTCCCTTTCTTTTGTCGCCCCTACCCTCTTTTCTTAAATTTTGCCCCTCCCCTCTTTTCTCCATTAACTTTTCCCTCCCCCTCTTTTCTCTTAACTTTCCCCTCCTCCTTTTTCCCATAATCTTTCCCCTCCATCCCTCTTTTTCTTTTTCCCCTCCCTTTTTCTTAATTTGCTCCCTCCATCACCTCTTTTCCCTTTCTTTCCGCCCTCATCACCTTTTTTTATAATTTCCACCCAACCCCATAACGCCCCCCACCCCCCAAACCAAAATTTTTCTAAAATTTTTTTTTTTTATAATTTGCCTATACCCCTTTTAACTTTCCCTTTTCCCTTTTCATTTTGTCCCCCCCCCCCCCCCACTGCCCTCACACCCCTTTCCAATTTGTTCCCCTACTCTTTTCCTATAATCTTGTTCCCCCCTTTACCCCTTTTTTAATCTTTGCCTCATCACCCTTTTCTTCCTTTTCCCCCATCCCTCCTTTTTTTTTCCCTCACCCCTTTCCATTTCTTCCCTATCCCCTCAAAATTTTCTCATACCCCTTTTTCTATACCTGTCTCCCCTTACCCCTTTTAAATCTTTCTTACCCTTTTTCCCTTCTTCCCCATACCCCTTTTCTTTAACTTCCCCCTCCTTTTTAACCTTTCTCCCCTCCCTCTTCCTATCTTTCCCCCAACCCTTTTATAATCTTGTCCCTCATCACCCTTTTTTCTTATTTTGTCCCTCATCACCCTCTTCTTATTACTTGTGCCTCATCCCTCTTTCTCTATTACTTTGCCTCCTCACCTCTTTTTCATACTTGTCCCCCATCCCTTTTCAATCTTGTGCCCCATACCCTTTTCTCTAAATCTGTCCTCCATCCCTTTCTCTAACTTTCCCCTCTCACCCCTTTTCTATAACTTTTCCCATCACCCTCTTTTTTTAACTTGTCCCCCAACCCTTTTTTAAAACTGTCGCCCCACCTTTCAATTTTCTTTCCCCCTTCCCCTTTTTTTTGTCCCCCATCACCTTTTTCTTCTTTTCCTAACCCTTTTCCATATTTTCTCCATCACCCTCTTTTTATTTTGTCGCCCTCCCCTTCTTTTTCTATACCTTGTGCCCTCCTACCCCTTTCTCAAACTTGTCGCCTCCATCCCTTTCTCATACTTCGCCTCCTCCCCTTTTTCCTAATTGTCTTCCTCACCCTTTTTTCCTTTGCTGTCCCTCATACCCCTTTTCAACTTGTCTCCCTCCCCCCCTTTTCTTTTTGTCGCTCCATCACCCTCTTTTCCTTTTTTTTCCCCCACCCCTATTCCATATTGTGCTTCCTACCCTCTTTTCTATTTGTCTCCTCACCCCTTTCTCTTAATTTTCCCCCCTCACCCTTTCCTTCTTGTCCCTCCATCACCTCTTTCTTATATTTTGTCCCTAACCCCTTTTCTTTTCTTGTCGCCCCTCACCTCTTTTCCTATCTTTACCTCACACCTCTTTTCTCAATACTTTCCCCCATATCCCTTTCTTAATTTCCCTCTCCCTTTTCCCTCTTCCCTTAATCTTTTCCCTTTTTTTCCCTATACTTGTTCCTTATTTCCCCTCCCTTTTTTTTCCCTCCCCTTTCCCTTTTCCATCTTCCCCCCTCCCCTTTTATTCCCGCCCTTACCCTTTTTCCTAATCCCCTCCCCCCTTTTAATCTTGTCCCCCATAAAAACCTTTCTTAATTTGTCCCCTCATTTTTTTTCCCTTGCCCTCCACCCTTTTTCCATAATCTTGTGCCTCATCACCCCTTTTCCATCTTTTCCCTATCCCCTTTTCAAATCTTGTTCCCCCTCTTTTCCATAACTGTCCCCTCCTTCTTTTTTACTTCCTCCTCACCCTTTTTCTTAATTTTTTGCCTCATAATTTTTTATAGCTTTCCCTCCTTTCCCTTTTCCTAGCTTGTCCCCCTTTATCTTTCCTCAACTTTCCTTCCTCCCCTTTTTTCATACTTGTCGCCTCATCACCTTTTCTTAACTTGTCCTCCACCTTTTTATATCTTTCGCTCATCCCCTCTTCCTTAATCTGCGCCCCATCCCCTCTTTCCATTACTTGTCCCTCTCACCCCTTTTCCCCTTAGCTTTCCCCCACCTCTTTTCCATTCTTTCCCCACCCTCTTCCCCTTCTTGTGCCCCCCACCCTTTCCCATACTTGCACCCCATCCCCTCTTTCCCTTTTGTCACCCTACCCTCTTTCTCATACTGTTGCCCATCCCCTTTTCCATACTTGCCCTCACACCTCTTCTCTATTTTCCCAACCCCTTTTTTTTTCCCCTCCCTTTTCTCATATTTTCCCTTTCCCCCTCTTTCTTTAATCTTGTCGCCTCATAACCCCGTCAATGTTCCCCCACCTCTTTTAATTTTGTCTCCCTACCCCTCTTTCCAAACTTGCTCTATCACCCCTTTTCTATAATTTTCCCCTTTCCCCTTTCTTTCTTCTTCTCCACACCCTTTTCCAATCCCCCCTTCCTCTTTCTCATACTTTCCCCATCCCTTTCCCCACCCCCCCCCCACCCCCCCCCCCCCCCCCCCCGCCCCCCCCCCCCCCCCCCCACCCCCCCCGCCCCCCCCCCCCCCCCCCCCCCCCCCCCCCCACCCCCCCCCCCCCCCCCCCCCCCCCCCCCCCCCCCCCCCCCCCCCCCCCCCCCCCCCCCCCCCCCCCCCCCACCCCCCCCCCCCCCCCCCCCCCCCCCCCCCCCCCCCCCCCCCCCCCCCCCCCCCCCCCCCCCCCCCCCCCCCCCCCCCCTCCCCCCCCCCCCCCCCCCCCCCCCCCCCCCCCCCCCCCCCCCCCCCCCCCCCCCCCCCCCCCCCCCCCCCCCCCCCCCCCCCCCCCCCCCCCCCCCCCCCCCCCCCCCCCCCCCCCCCCCCCCCCCCCCCCCCCCCCCCCCCCCCCCCCCCCCCCCCCCCCCCCCCCCCCCCCCCCCCCCCCCCCCCCCCGCCCCCCCCCCCCCCCCCCCCCCCCCCCCCCCCCCCCCCCCCCCCCCCCCCCCCCCCCCCCCCCCCCCCCCCCCCCCCCCCCCCCCCCCCCCCCCCCCCCCGCCCCCCCCCCCCCCCCCCCCCCCCCCCCCCCCCCCCCCCCCCCCCCCCCCCCCCCCCCCCCCCCCCCCCCCCCCCCCCCCCCCCCCCCCACCCCCCCCCCCCCCCCCCCCCCCCCCCCCCCCCCCCCCCCCCCCCCCCCCCCCCCCCCCCCCCCCCCCCCCCCCCCCCCCCCCCCCCCCCCCCCCCCCCCCCCCCCCCCCCCCCCCCCCCCCCCCGCCCGCGCCCCCCCCCCCCCCCCGCCCCCCCCCCCCCCGCCCCCCTCCCCCCCCCCCCCCCCCCCCCCTACCACCCCCGCCCCCCCCCCCCCCCCCCCCCCCCGCCCCCCCCCCCCCCCCCCTCATCACCCCTCTTTTCTCTATAATCTTTTCGCCTCCATCACCCTCTTTTCTATATAATCTTTTTGCCCTTCATCACCCTCTTTTCTCTATAATCTTGTCGCCTCCATCACCCTCTTTTCTATAGAATCTTGTCGGCTTCATCACCCTCTTTTCTCTATAATCTTGTCGCCCTCCATCACCCTCTTTTCTCTATAATCTTGTCGCCTCCATCACCCTCTTTTCTCTATAATCTTGTCGCCCTCCATCACCCTCTTTTCTCTATAATCTTGTCGCCTCCATCACCCTCTTTTCTCTATAATCTTGTCGCCTCCATCACCCTCTTTTCTCTATAATCTTGTCGCCTCCATCACCCTCTTTTCTCTATAATCTTGTCTCCCTCCATCACCCTCTTTTCTCTATAATCTTGTCGCCTCCATCACCCTCTTTTCTCTATAATTTTGTTGCCTCAATCACCATCTTTTCTATACAATCTTGTCGCCTCCATCGCTCTCTTTTCTCTATAATCTTGTCGCCTCCATCACCCTCTTTTCTCCATAATTTTGTCTCCCTCCATCACCCTCTTTTCCCATATTCTTGTCGCCTCCATCACCCTCTTTCTCTATAATCTTGTCGCCTCCATCACCCTCTTTTCCCATATTCTTGTCGCCCTCCATCACCCTCTTTTCTCTATAATCTTGTTGCCTCCATCACCCTCTTTTCTCTATAATCTTGTCGCCTCCATCACCCTCTTTTCTCTATAATCTTGTCGCCCTCCATCACCCTCTTTTCTCTATAATCTTGTCTCCTCCATCACCCTCTTTTCTCTATAATCTTGTCACCCTCATCACCCTCTTTTCTCTACAATCTTGTCGCCCCTCACCTCTTTTTCCTAATTTTGCTCCTCTCACCCTCTTTTCTCTATAATCTTGTCGCCTCCATCACCCTCTTTTCTCCATTAGCTTGTCGCCCTCCATCACCCTCTTTTCTCCATTAGCTTGTCGCCTCCATCACCCTCTTTTCTCTATAATCTTGTCGCCTCCATCACCCTCTTTTCTCTATAATCTTGTCTCCCTCCATCACCCTCTTTTCCCATATTCTTGTCGCCCTCCATCACCCTCTTTTCTCTATAATCTTGTCGCCTCCATCACCCTCTTTTCTCTATAATCTTGTCGGCTTCATCACCCTCTTTTCTCTATTAGCTTGTCGACCTCCATCACCCTCTTTTCTCTATTAGCTTGTCGCCCTCCATCACCCTCTTTTCTCTATAATCTTGTCGCCCTCCATCACCCTCTTTTCTCTATAATCTTGTCGCCCTCCATCACCCTCTTTTCCCATATTCTTGTCGCCCTCCATCACCCTCTTTTCTCTATAATCTTGTCGCCTCCATCACCCTCTTTTCTCTATAATCTTGTCTCCCTCCATCACCCTCTTTTCCCATATTCTTGTCGCCCTCCATCACCCTCTTTTCTCTATAATCTTGTCTCCCTCCATCACCCTCTTTTCTCTATAATCTTGTCGCCTCCATCACCCTCTTTTCTCCATTAGCTTGTCGCCTCCATCAACCTCTTTTCTCCATAATCTTGTTGCCTCATCACTCTTTTCTCTATAATCTTGTCGCCTCCATCACCCTCTTTTCCTATTAATTTTGTCCTCAAACACCTCTTTTCTAAAATCTTGTCCTCCCCCCTCTTTTTATAACTTGTCGCCCCCTCACCCCTTTTTCTTTTTTTGTCCCTCCATCCCCCTTTTCTCTATAATCTTGTCCCTTCACCCTTTTTCCTATAAAACTTGTCCCCCCTCAACCCCTTTTTTCTTCTTGTTCCCCCCCATCCCTTTTTCTTTTTCTTGTCCCTCCATCACCCTCTTTTCCATTTTTGCGCCCTTTCCCTCACCTCTTTTTCCCCACTTTTGCCTCCTCCCCTCTTTTCCCCTTTTCTTGCCCTCCCCTTTTCCCCTTTTTTCCCATAACTTGTGCCCCATCACCCCTTTTCCCCATTAGCTTTCCCCTCCATCACCCTCTTTTCCCATAATCTTGTCGCCCTCCATCACCCTCTTTTCTCTATTAGCTTGTCGCCTCCATCACCCTCTTTTCTCCATTAGCTTGTCGCCCTCCATCTCCCTCTTTTCTCTATAATCTTGTCACTCTCTATCACCCTCTTTTCTCTATAATCTTGTCGCCCTCCATCACCCTCTTTTCTCTATAATCTTGTCGCCCTCCATCACCCTCTTTTCTCTATAATCTTGTCGCTTCCATCACCCTCTTTTCTCTACAATATTGTCGCCTCCATCACCCTCTTTTCTCTACAATCTTGTCGACTCCATCACTCTCTTTTCTCTATAATCTTGTTGCCCTCCATCACCCTCTTTTCTCTATAATCTTTTCGCCTCTATCACCCTCTTTTCTCTATAATCTTGTCGCCTCCATCACCCTCTTTTCTCTATATTCCTGCCGCCTTCATCTCCCTATTTTCTCTACAATCTTGTCGCCTCCATCACCCTATTTTCTTTACAATCTTGTCGCCTCCATCACTCTCTTTTCTCTATAATCTTGTCGCCTCCATCACCCTCTTTTCTCCATAACTTTGTCACCTCCATCACCCTCTTTTCTCTATAATTTTGTCGCCCTCCATCACCCTCTTTTCTCCATAACCTTGTCACCTCCATCACCCTCTTTTCTCTACAATCTTGTCGCCTCCATCACCCTCTTTCTCTATAATCTTGTCGCCTCCATCACCCTCTTTTCTCTATAATCTTGTCGCCTCCATCACCCTCTTTTCTCTATAATCTTGTCGCCTCCATCACCCTCTTTTCTCTATAATCTTGTCGCCTCCATCACCCTCTTTTCTCTACAATCTTGTCGCCTCCATCACCCTCTTTTCTCTATAATCTTGTCGCCTCCATCACCCTCTTTTCTCTATAATTTTGTCGCCCTCCATCACCCTCTTTTCTCTATAATCTTGTCGCCCTCCATCACCCTCTTTTCTCTATAATCTTGTCGCCTCCATCACCCTATTTTCTTATAATACTTGTTGCCCTCCATCACCCTCTTTTCTCTATAATCTTGTCGCCTCCATCACCCTCTTTTCTCTATTAGCTTGTCGCCCTCCATCACCCTCTTTTCTCTATAATCTTGTCGCCCTCCATCACCCTCTTTTCTCTATAATCTTGTCGCCCTCCATCACCCTCTTTTCTCTATAATCTTGTCGCCCTCCATCACCCTCTTTTCTCTATAATCTTGTCGCCCTCCA
Source organism: Phyllomedusa bahiana (assembly GCA_025379985.1). Lineage (NCBI taxonomy): Eukaryota > Metazoa > Chordata > Amphibia > Anura > Hylidae > Phyllomedusa > Phyllomedusa bahiana. The sequence goes on from JAODAL010082428.1 coordinate 8,610, forward strand.
TCACCCTCTTTTCTCTATTAGCTTGTCTCCCTCCATCACCCTCTTTTCTCCATTAGCTTGTCACCCTCATCACCCTCTTTTCTCCATTAGCTTGTCGCTCTCCATCCCCCTCTTTTCTTCTCCTTGTCTGCACAGCAGAGTATTCAGGAGCAGCTCCCCTTGTTCTCCAGGTGTTGCTAGAGTCTGGAGGCTTAGAGAGTAGTAGACGAACGTAATCGCTCTGTATTATCTTATAAACTCGACAGAAATATATGAGCAGACGATCTTAATAGGTTGAAGTCAATAGTGTAGAGAGAAAAGAAGGTAAATTAGAGAGTGGGACGGTGGTGCTCTGTGTGTGTGTGTGTGCAAGAGTAGTAATACAGAGCCAGCTGCCCGCCTTGTTCTCTAAGGCAGTGGATAGGGTCTCCAGTACGGTGGTATATACATATGTGTTGCAGCCGCCCCTGGTCGGGACAGTTGTCTACTCCGACTTCTCTGGGTGCTGAACACAGCCAGAGTATACTAGGAGCAGCTGCACCCTTGTTCTCCAGGTGTGGTAGGTCAGTGTTTAATAACTTATGTGTAGACAGCGACTGGTGGGGACGTGGTACATCTGCTTCTCCTGGCCTGCACAGCAGAGTATACAGGAGCAGCTCCCCTTGTTCTCCAGGTGTGGTAGGTCAGGTGTTATCACATATGTGTGCAGCGCCCCTGGTGGGACAGTGGTCTCTCCGCTTCTCCTGGTCTGCACAGCAGAGTATACAGGAGCAGCTCCCCTTGTTTTCCAGGTGTGGTAGGTCAGGTGTTATCACATGCCTGTGCAGTGGCCCTGGTGGGCTGGTGGTGGTCCCTCACAGGCGTTGTCTGCAGGCTCTCCATTGTTATCACTGAAATTAGCCAGTTTATTGTAAGGAGAAGTGACCTGAGATAACGGGCAGACCCTGGGGGAGGGGGCAGCTTTCTCCTCTGACCCCTGTCATAGGGTTACTCCAGCATTGTGAGGGAAAGCACACAGCACCTCTCACATCCTGCCACCCACGGAGCTGGGCCAATGAATCTTCCTGAGGTCTGGAGCTACCAGCACCCCTGTCATACACTGTGTAATGCTGAAAAGCTCCAGGGCTCCCACCATGGGCGCAACTGTGCCCGAGCAACAGCCGCACAGAAGAGGGAGTCCGCCAACCAGGAAAGAGAACTACACAAACATCATCCTATATATAGTAATACTACATACCCATCATCCTATATACAGTGCTACTATATACCCATCATCCTATATACAATGCTACTATATACCCAACATCCTATATACCGTGCTACTACATACCCATCATCCTAGATACAATGCTACTATATACCCATCATCCTATATACAATACTACTACCTCCCCATCATCCTATATACAGTACCACTATATACCCATCATCCTATACTGTACTACTATATACCACTCTCCTTTACAGTTATACATATACAGACAATCATCTGACTATACTGTACTACTACATACCCATCATCCTATATACAGTACTACTATATGCCCATCATCCTAAATACAGTACTAACACATACCCATCATCCTATATACAGTACTACTGTATACCCATCATCCTATATACAGTACTACTACATACCCATCATCCTATATACAGTACTACTACATACCCATCATCCTATATACAGTACTACTATATTCTTGTGTTATAGCCCCTCCTGTTTACTCCTCATTCTGTATTATCTCCTGTTTACTCCTCACTATATATACCACCCTGTATACTCTCCATCTCATTTCCCCTCCTATATACTCCTCATCCTATATACCATCCTGCATACTGCTCCAGTTCTAGCAGAGTACACACTGATCCCTCTAGCAGCCCCTATGCACTGTACATGTCCCTCATCCTTCATGTGCACGGCTCTGATGTGCTGGGTGTTTTTGGGTGAAAGTGCAACTCCTCCCAATGTTGTGTGCCCTCCCCTCCAATCATATTAGTGAGGGGTGGCGTGTACATTGAGGTCTCTGACTCTGCAGGGGCTGTGGATGTGATCCAGGTGTTTTCAGAACATTTCGGCAGTGTCAGCTGAGCACTGGGGATTCTCACGGGTGACGCAGCCTCTTGTAACGTAATAACAGCCCATGGTTATAATGAGGCAGTGTCCCATAGAGGGTCTTCTTAGAGGGGCGCTCCACCACAGTGGGGTAATGTGCATGACTCAACCCCATTCACATATTGTTCCTGTTCCTGGTATCGCCAAGAGATGGTGAAGAATGTTTCCCCATGGTGGCTGCGACCGGGGGCCCAAGAGACTCTAGGGCCAAACCCATCCCGCGCATACAATTTACCCTATATACTGAATGTATACATGTCATGTATCGGACAAAAAGGAGTGCAGCATGGAAGACTAAAGGGGGGCTCCCATCACACATTTATGGTGTATCTATAGGGTGAGACCTCCCCCCATCACACATTTATTGTATATCTATAGGGTGAGACCACCGCCCATCACACATTTATGGTATATCTATAGGGTGAGACCACCACCCATCACACATTTATGGTATATCTATAGGGGGAGACCACCGCTCATCACACATTTATGGTATATCTATAGGGGGAGAGCCGCCCATCACACATTTATGGTATATCTATAGGGTGTGACCACCACCCATCGCACATTTATGATATATCTATGAGATAAAAACCCCCGCCCATCCACATTTTGGTATAATTTTTAGGGGAAACCCCCCCCGCATCTTTATGGTTATCTTTAAAGGGGGGAGAGACCTCCCCCCATCACACATTTATGGTATATCTATAGGGTGAGACCACCGCCCATCACACATTTATGGTATATCTATATGGTGAGACCTTCCCCCATCACACATTTATGGTAAATCTATAGGGTGAAACCCCGCCCTCACACTTAAGGAAAATTTTAAGGGTAAACCACCGCCCCTCACCATTTTGGGATTCTAAAGGTGAAACCA
>JAODAL010082429.1:0-11581 GCA_025379985.1 Phyllomedusa bahiana
TTCCCCCAAAAGGAGTTGCGGCCATTTTAAATAAGGACGGCCAAAGGCCCAATACAAGTAGAGGTAGACAGGGAACTGAAAGACAGGGACAACCCAAAGGGCCAAGGTCCTGTAATCTGAAGAAACACCCTGGCTCTCCCCTGAGGTTCCAGCTGCGTGTGGTGCAGAAGAGACTGCACCCAGAGGGTGTAACAGTGCAGAGGACTTGGGGAGCTCATAAATCTCAATTCCCGGGTCATAGCAAAATATAGACCCCTACCTCCAACTTGAAAAGAACACTCTCATACTTCTCCCAGAGAGGCCAAATCTGTAATATCCTGCACATAGACTCTGCAAAAGTTCATAATACACAGTTCTATTTCTTGGCTCATAGTGCCATCTACTGGCGTGTGAGTAAATTACATTCCGCTCTTTCAGACTGCCATTATAGAGCTCTGCGACAACGAGGCCAGTAAACCTGATGTCAAGCGAAGGAGGGGGCGACGCTTGGGGAAAATCTACCCGTCGTGTGCTTCATGGAAAAATACTTCCCTGGTGATCTTTGGGTTTAGATTTGTTGGTTTTTCCCATGATTGGGACTTGATGGGGGAACCAAACCGGGCCACTCAATCCCGGTCTCTTAAGGCCCGCCATCTCCGGCCCACTTAAACACCCCACAATCTCAAGATGACACCTATGAGCTGGGGGAAACACGAGAAGGCCTTCTGATGGACTATAAGAGACTAGCAATCGAAGTGGCGCAGATTATATCTCCAGACATACAGGCCACGCTGGCCAACACGGTCTCATCCGCTCTGTCTCGACTCCAAGCTGACCTCAAAAAGCAGGGCCAGAGACTTGATGAAGTGGAAGAGAGAGTCCAAACTTTAGAGGAGGATAATGAGCTGCACTATTCCAAAATCAAAGATTTACTTTACTAAAATAAACAACTTTGGAATGAAGTGGAGGACCTGGAGAACAGGTCAAGAAGGAATAATCTCCGAATCATAGGCCTTACAGAAACCATTCGCAAAAAGAACTGCTCTCCATCTGTGAAACAGAACTTCCTAAGGTACTCCAGATCCAACACTTGTGCAAGGTGGAGAGGGCACATAGACTGGGCCCTGACTGCAGAGGGCTGGGGGGCATGGAGTCATCATCACCAGGGGCCCGGAGAAAGCGACCCAGACAGGTGATAGCTAAGTTCCTGGACTTCACAGATAAATCGGCCACCATCCGAGGCTTTAAGCGTTGTAATATCCCTCTGACACTCCGGGGTTCCAAGATTCTCATCTTCGAGGATTTCTCTGCCGAGGTGGTACGCAAAAGAAAGGCGTTTTCTGGAATTTGCACAGAACTCTACAATAAGAAAATGAGATCCGTCTTGTTGTTCCCGGCCATTTTAAAGGTTTACCACAGCAACAGAAATTCCTCCACATTCTATTCTCCAGAGGAAACGAGAAGCTTCTTATGACAAAGACAGTCACCGGACAAGAATTCTCCGACAGGGCCGTCAAGAACTCCTTCTCCAAAGACGACATACTCTCCAAAAGCATCAACATCGGGGAGAATGGAGGAGATCCCGGCAGAAGGCACAAGCGGCAAGTCACCACCTAAAAGAGTCTTGCCGGAGATTCCTCCACCCGCTACATGATAGGGAGACTTATATCCTTTGGTTTACAGTTCTTAAGGACATGGTTACATCTTTAAAGCTATATAGCTTGCATTAAGAAAACAAAGTTGGGGGTGGGGAAAATGGAAAATTATTCTTTCCTGTGAGGATGGGAGTGTTGTTGTAGTAAATAACACGGGGATAAGGTTCTGCGGCTCACAATGTCGTTGGAAAAAAGAGGAGTCCAGAATTTGAAAGTTTTGGTCTACGTTAGATTCTCTGTTTTGATTAAGGAAAAGGAGGTTTCCTGTTTTATTAATATGGAAAAATGTATGGTCTCTGTATCGCAGGTACTAGTTACAAGAGAAATGGCCCAGGAGATTGCCCAGGGGGAGGAGGAAGTTAGGGGATCCTTGAGTCATAAAGATTACCAGCCAAATACAGCGAGTAGGGGAAAAGGTATATGAAAATTATATCTTGGAACATCAGGGGATTAAATTCCCCACATAAGAGAAAAATGGTCCTAAGGCATTTGCAGGAGCTTAAAGGGGATGTGATATTACGGCAGGAGACCCATTTGAAGGCGGAGGATATGGCTAGAATGCAAACACTGTGGGTGGGAGACATGGTGGGATCCCCAGCACTAGGTAAAAAGGCAGGAGTCATGATACTCTTAAATAAACGGTCACAATGCACTCTGGTAGCGTCAAATATAATTCTAGAAGGTAGGATAATCCAGGTCACTCTAGACACTGCGTCAGGCAGAATGACTATCTATAATGCATATGCACCTAATAAGCAGGACACTGGGTTTTTCCAGACAATGGAAATAGCGGTCCTTCAGGATCGTGAGCCACAAATAATTGTAGCCAGGGACTTCAACGGGGTTATGAGTCCCAGGGAAGATAGGAAAAGAGCAACAACTGTGAAGGGACAAGCAACCTCACAAGGGAAACACATTTTGCCACGGGTGATCTCAGATCTAGGGTTAACAGACATTTGTAGACATGGTAACCCAGAGGGAAGGGAGTTCACATTTTATTCCTACCCCCAAAATTCCTGGTGTAGGATAGACTACTTTTTTCTGAACGACAGAGTGGTGGGCAAATGGGTGGACTCTAGTATTTTGGATATAATAATTTCAGACCATGCCCCAATCACATTGACAATTCAGGATACGTACCCAAAGGGTACAGATATAATCTGGAGAATGACGGCCTTTTTTCCTTCAGGAAGATGGGTGCTCTGAACCTATGAACGACTGGTGGAAAGAGTATTGCGAGGCGAATGAGAATCATAGGGGTAACCCCTTCCGGTTTTGGGACACAGCCAAAGCATTCCTGAGGAGGAAGATAATTGCCTATACAGCCAACATTAAAAAAAAGGCCAGGAAACGTTTTAGAGCTGCCACTCACCTCCTCAGGGAAAGGTATTCCACTTTCTTAGTTTCCTTTAAAGAAGAAGATAAAAGCAATGGGCAGGCAAAGGGAGGTTTAGGGTGGCAGGAAAATATTTAAAAAAATTTTATGATCAACAAAAATCTCCTTTTTTAAATTTTGGGAAAAAAATCCCAAAAAAGTTGTGAAATGGGCCCAAAGTAAACAAAAGTAACTATTATTCATTGGATTAAAGATCACCGGGGAAACAAACATACAGACCCAAAACAAATAAACCATGTTAAAAGGAAATTTTTTAAGACCCCTTACACGGGGAAGGGGCAATCTGCTCAAAGCTGAACATTCCTAAAAAATTTTGAAACCCCGGGCTTGAGGGGGGGAGGATCTAAACGCCCTTAATGCCCCAATATGAATTGAGGAATTAGTGGTCACGATTAAGGGGATCCCGAATAGTAAAGCGCCAGGGCCAGAAGGGATAACTTTTTTTTTTTTTTACAAATTACTAGGCCAAGAAATGGGCGGGGGCGAGGTCTTATACGGGTATTTGAAGAGATTATAGATAAAAGAAATGGTGATCCCGTCCAAAGGGCCTATTTAAGTATTGCATAACGGGGGGAAGGAGCCCGATGTCCGGTTCAAATCGCCCTGTTTTCCCGGACAAGTAGACATTAAAATTTTTTGCCAAATTAATGGCAAATAGGGTTCAGCGGTATTTCCCCAAAAGATAGGACTGAACCAAAATGGGTTTGTTAAGGGACGGTCGGGAGTAACAAATATTAGAACGGTACTAGCGGTTCAAGATGGCCTGTTGAGACGAGATGCCAAAAACAAATGCCCAGCGTCATTCGCAGTAGATGCCGAAAAGGCATATGACAATGTAAAATGGACATGGTTGTACAGTGTTATGGCCAAAATGAACATCCAAGAGAATTTCAGAGCCTTCACGGAGGCTATGTATAATAACCCACAGGCCAAGGTAAACACCCTGGGATTCCCTTCTGATCCCATAAGGCTACAAAAAGGGAAGAGGCAGGGGTGCCCTCTCTCCCCCGTTTCTTTCAATATTGCCCTAGAGCCAGTAATCAGATATTTAATTTCTTCCAACCTCTTTGAAGGGATCAAGGTGGGGAGGGAAGAGGTCAAGCTATGCTGCTTCGCAGATGACATGATGCTTTTTATGAGTTCCCCGGGGAATCATCTGGGAAAAGTAATAGATTTTCTAGATCAAGTAGGGAATCTGAGTGGATACAAAATCAACATATCAAAAAAAGAATATCGAAAAGAAAATCTGTTTTTTGAGGAATGGAAACGTAAAAATATTCAAACAATAGGTGACCTGATCCACGAGACCGAAAACAGATTCATGACGTGGCAAAAAGTCAAAGGGAAATATGGCTTTAGGGATAGGTAAATTTTTCAATATTGCCAATGTATGGCCTTTTGTACGAAACATTAATAACCTAGCAGCGGCAGAAACTCTGGTTCAATTCGATACCCTTATGGGAAAAACGGAACAACTAGACTCCCTATCTAGTAATTACATAAATGTATGTTATAGAATGTCCGCCTCCACTAAAGAATCTTGTTTTAGGTCTTGGGGAAGAGATTTGGGTGATCCTGAGGCTATACAGAAGATCAGAACATGTTTGGGGAAGGTCAGAAATGCCATCACTAACAAAAATTGGAGGGGGATGGTATTCCGCCTGGCACACAAGGCAACTTATGCCTTCGATCTCCCGTATAGCAATGCTCCAGCTAATTATTTTTAGGGAATGCCCTAAATGTAAATTACAAAAAGCAGATTTACTTCATGGCATCTGGCATTGTCCAAAGCTAAAAAAGTATTGGACGATTGTCCTGCAGGTTATAAAGGAGGTGTGGGGGGTGGAAGTGCCGAGTGACCCGATGAGTGCTGATTTTCATTATATCCCAGCTGCTGATACCAGGAGGTGAGAGGTTCCAACGCTAGTAAATAACAAGGGGGTTCACATTATATAATTAGTAGCGAAAAAAATGTATTCTATGTCATTGGCTAAAGGAGAGTTTTTTCTGACTAAGGAGGAAGCATATATTACGGTTAGAAAACTGTTAATAAAAGACAGGATAGAGGCGGAAACAAACAAAAGCACAATGACAGAAAAGTTCTTTCAGAAAAGGAAAAGATATATTACTAAAACTTATACAGATGAAGATATTAAGACACGGATGGTTCATTTTCGCACCTCCTACTATTACCTGCGGGAAAAAATGGCTGGCTCTCTTGGCAGACTAGGGATCGGGGATGATACCGGACAATAATTCTGAGGCTGCTACTTAAGGTAGAAGACTACCGAGGCGGTGGGTGATCTTCTGGGGCAAAGGGAGCTCTCTAACGGCGATAGATTAGGGGACTACAGAGACGACGAGTTACAATGTCTTTATAGACAATGCTTTTCTTTTTCCAAAGTTTTGTGTCTCTGAAAGAGTTAGACGGGACGGTCTAGACAGAGGGAAAGGAAGGACATAAAAGATTGTTGTAGAATAAGTATGGAAAGGTCATGCTTGTCTCCCGCTTTCTTCTAGGATGGACTTTTTTATAAACTGTTTAAGTTATGTTTTTTCTTGATACTGAAAAATGGAGATCATTCGAGAAAATTGTAATTTAGAATTTGTAAAGTCGTGTCAAATTTTAAGGCTATAATGACATGTAATTTGTTGGCTCTTAAAGGATAATACTTTTCTTCTCAAAATCATTGCTTAAAAAAAATAAATAAATAATGTAAAGGCATTTTTATTACTTTCTGTAAAGTCAAAAGTTTACATACATTTCATTAGTATTTGGTAGCATTGCGCTTAAACTGTATGCCTTTTCCGTTTTGCGCATACATTTCAAAAGGACTTAGGTCAGGCGTTTTTGATGGCCACTCCAAAATATTGACTTGGTTACACTTAAGATACTTCGTAACCAGTTTGGCAGTATGCTTCGGTCATTTTCCATTTGAAAATACTGCCCAAGCTTTAACCTCTTGTCTAATGTCTTGAAATGTTGCTTCAGTATTGCCACATAATTATTTTTCCTCGTGATGCCATCTATTTTGTGAAGTGCACCAGTCCCTCCTGCAGCAAAACAACCCCACAACATGATGCTGCCAACCCTGTGTTTCACAGTTGGGATGGAGTTCTTAGGCTTCCAAGCTTCTCCCTTTTTCCTCCAAATATAACGGTTCAATTTTAGTTTCATCAGACCACAGGACATGTTGCCAAAAAGGTAGCTTTTGGCAAACATTAATGCAAACATTAATCTGGCTTTTATATGTTTGTTATGAAGTAATGGCTTCTTCCTGGCAGGGTGGCCTTTCAGCCCATGTTGATACAGTACTCATTTCACTGTGGATAATGACACAATCTTACCAGCTTCCGCCAGCATCCTCACAAGGTCTTTTGCTTTTGTTCTTTGGTTGATATGCATGTGTCGGACTAAAGCACGTTCATCTCTAAGACATAGAACCTTCCTGATCGGTATGATGGCTGGACATTCCCATCTTGTGCTGATGTCATATGTGCGGTCCAGCATGGTGCTGGCGTCGCCCTGTGCACAGACTGTGTTGGTTTCAGATGGTGCGTTCTGTTGTTTAACACCAAGTGGAACTTAATCACACTTTGCACAGCTGAATCTTATTACCTGTGATCAGTGTACTGCCCTTTAAAAGGAGGTCTATGGTCAGTTAGCCTGGTGTGGAGAAAATATACACTGGGGTCCCTTTGCTGCCCATTGGGAATGTATATTTTTCAACAATCTATGATTTGTATCTCATTATGTATTATTCATTATATGATGGAATTAGGTTATGCACCTAGGGGTGGTTTGTGTTACATAGTGTCTTTATTGATAAAGCAAAATACAACAAGAAAAAATAATAAAGCATGGTCATTTTTTATGACAGGTTTGGTATATTTTTTTAGTTTTGGCAAGCAATTTTAATATTATTCTGGATGCCGACACAGCTGAGAATTGTGGGGGCAGTGAAATAGGAGTGGAGGGCAGCAGGGCTGCAAACATTATTTTGTATTTTACCACAATTTTGTGCAAATCACAGCAAAACTACAGACAGCCAAAAATCCGTGCCTGAACTGCAAGTGTAATTGGCCTTGACAGGACGTTTGTGACATCATAATGACGTCACCAGGTCTTACAGATATTATTACACTATTCTGCACAACACTTTGGAAGAACAGGAGCCTTGCGTGTACCAAATGGGGGAAGGATAGGAAGAGGGGGGAAAAGACAGGAGCATATAGGTCAGTGAGAGCCCCACAGCAGCAGTGTTTATGTGAAATATAATCAGCAGTCTGTGTGTTACATGAAAGCATCAGCAGCAGTATATATGTGACAGAGGAGTCGATCATGTGAAGCATGTAAATCATGAAACCCAAATGATCTGTATGACCTGTAACTGGGGCTTAAATATCAGCTATAGGGGAAATTAACAATAGAAAAATTTTCTATTGTTACCGTAAAAAAAGATATTCCAACGGAAATCTGTAACACAGCCAGAAAATCATGTAAATGGGGTCTAATTTGGAACCCCTTTGAAAATCTTGCATTTGCCTATACAGCTATGAGGTGGGTGTTTAGGGAACACGATGCTGCGCCACCCACTCACCAGTGAGGCAGAGTGTGGCTCCGGGTACACTAACCTGAGCGTCTGATTCAGTTGCTCCTGCTTCAGCTCACTAACCTTTGGCCGCCCATTCTTGCTGTATTTAGCATTTACCAAACCAGAGGAAGGGGAGGGCAGTGCTTAATGGCTCCTTTGCATAGCAGTTCCTGCCGCATCCAGAGCCCACACTGACGCTGTACTATGAGCATGGATATAGTTGTGTGTATCTATCTAGAGTGTATGTATATAATAACCTTTATTTATATAGCGCCAACATATTCCGCCAGGGCTGTGGAGTCGGTAAGCCAAAGCTCAGACTCAAACTCCTCAATTTCCTTGACACCGACTCCTTCATACATGGCACATGTTTAAATGATAACTTTACTGTAGTAAAATGGTAACATCAGGCTCCTTATCACCTTATGGTACAATAATCAAGCTATTTAGGTAGAACATACACTGACAAGCAAAATGGTAACAATGTTTTTAACTTTTGACTTTCAGGCTCCATATCTTATCATCCACTACAGCTTTGAAAATGAGGCTACCATCATTTTATAGACAATCATCTTACCTATGTTATACATACATTATTTAGTATTTAGCATCTGCTTAGTGCTGCAGATGTAACTGCATTGTTACTGTTTTGCTCCTAAAAATCAAAATGGTCAAGCAGGTCTTGACCAAAATCTGTTCCCAGGTCTCTTCTACACGTTCTCAATGTTGCTTTAGACTGGACTTGGGTATGAATACAGATTTTTCTTCAACTCTACCCACAAGTGTTGGATTGGGTTGAGGTCTGGGGACTGCGGAGGCCAATATAGCAACTCTAACTTATTGTCATTGAACCCTTCCTTCTCCAACCTTGACGTCCGCTTCAGGTCGTTGTCCTGCTGGAACACTATGTCGTTCTTTTCATACCCATAATATTTGAGTGTATGAAGTAACTCATCTTGTCGGACACTCACATATAGCTCAGCATTGAGGTCACCATCGATCCTGGTTAAGTATTCAACATCTTTGGCTATGAAACATCCCCATTTCCTCAGGCTTCTTCCAACCAACCTGACAGTTGTTCCAGCTTCTCGATCGGTTAGCTTCTTTTTCCCTTGATTCTTCCAAACCCGTTTGCCCCATCAGAGCCCGTTCTATTGACTTTCATCTCTTCGCTCCAAATCACCATTTTCCAATCTTCCATTTTTTGTACTTTCTGGCAAACTTCAGCCAACGCTTCTTATGACGAGATGGAAGTCGCGGCTTCTTCACCTTTTTTCGGGCCATCATTTCAGAGCTGTGTAATGTGTGTTGACCGATGCTTGCACGGATGTCTATGATCTCACTCTTAGGAAGCCTACGAGCCACCTCCACTGCTGTGTCTTAGCGTCAGAACTGATCGACCTTGTGATGAGCGACTTGTTGATTCTGATATTTCCCCTGGACGACACCTCTTGGCTTTGGATAGAAGGACTTCATTTCATATTCTTCCCGATGTCAGGGCCTCACATGATGCAGTTTGGCAATTTTCTTGGCCCAGAGACGCTGGATGATATGGCTTCTCTTTTCTTAGGAAATCTTCTTCATGGCTGCTCGAACCAGTGACCTTTCGCTTGGGAATCAGCCTAATAACACAATGAGCTACTAGGGAATGTGAGAACAGGTTGTCTTTTGTCCCACCACCAGGAGCAAAACACTAACAATGTAGTTACATGAGAAGAATCTGCAGAACTAAGTAGATGCTAAATAGTTGAGGGTAAAAATTATGTATAAGATAGCCATGAGATAGCCAAGATAATTGTCTCTAAAACGATGGGAGTCTCATGTTCAAAGCTGTAGTGGATGGTGAGATATGGAGCCTGAACGTCATAAGTTCAAAACATTGTTACCCTTTTGCTTGTCAATGTAAAATATATTTATAGGATACGACTTTAGAACACAAAAAACTTTAATAAGTTGTAAATATGAAGTGAAAATTTTTGCTGAAATCTGGTCAGTTTGCTTGCTATGGGAGCAGAATCTTTTCCCTGTGGCAACGCTTTGCCTGCTCCATGTCATCAACTCTTCAAGTGATGAGGCTGAAGATATGGTAGCAGTACCTAATTTCTCTTGCTTTTGGCACCGCATTGAACTAACTGTACCAATTTTTAATATATTTTGGGAGTCGGAGTTGGTCCATTTTTTAATGACTCCAACTCTTGACTTCTGCATAATGGGCACCGACACACATACACATTTATAAATCTCATATCTATCTATCTTATATATATATATATATATATATATATATATATATATATATATATATACACCACACACAAAACACACATAAAATATACATATATACACATATGTATATATATATAATATTTTATATATATATAATACACACACACACAAATGTATACATATATACATATATATATATATATATTATATATACTATATATATAAATATATAATATATATATATATATAACACACACACACATTTCATCTCTTCACAGGTATGTTGAATTGTGAATAGTGAACTACACCTCCCATCATTTGTCTCTGCTGTATATGTATAATTGTTATGCTGTGTTCAGGTATGTTGAATTGTGAATAGTGGACTACACCTCCCATCATTTGTCTCTGCTGTATATGTATAATTGCTGTGCTGTGTTCTGGTATGTTGAATGCATAGATTTCTCCCAATCTCTGTCCTGAATAATTACCCTGTGTTTATTTGTATTGCTAGTGACCTGACATTCTGCCCCTGTAGCATCTCCTCTGCTGGCTTATTTGTAACTCCACCCATTGCTGGCAGCTGGGCCCACTGATTTAGATCAATGAATTTCCACTTGGGAATAGTAAAAATTATTTAAAAGTTTTTGGGTCTTTTCTTGCCCCTTTTGGGGGTCAGAAATACCCCATGTAGAGTAGTGAAAAAGATATGAAAGTGTTTGGGTTTAAGCTAAATTTAAAGGGTATCTGAAAAAAAAACCAAAATTTAGCCCGGAAGGGGGCCGAAGGGGCTAGGGGAACGCCTTTTTTTGTAAGTATCTAGGTTTTTCTCAAAAAAACCCAAAAAAAAAAAAACCCTATTCACCTTTCCTCAGTTTTGCTATCTACCCTTGAACCCATCTACCTCCGGGCCCAAACCCCCATTTATTGCCCCTGAAAGGTTATCCACACCCCACGCCCTCCCCTTTCCCCCCACTAATTTTGTTCATCAAAACACTCCCTTTTCCCTTTTCAAATACCACAAACCACCCTCTCACATACTGCTGCAAAAACCCGCCGCCTTTGCCATCACTGAACCACCCTGCTGAAACTTTTCTTTCTCCTTGCTTCTTGCTGGCGGTAAACATTTTCTCCAAACCCCCCCCCCACCCTCCATTACTGCTCCCCCCACCTCCTCCTCCCCTAGAAACTCTGCTAACCAAATTTGCTATTCCTGTAAAAAATCTTTTCCAGTCCCCTTTTAAAAGTGCTCTGTGGGAAAGCCCAATCCCTCCCGCAACCAAAATCACTGCTGTTCATGACCTGTTTTTTTCCCCCAATCCCTCAACCCCGCTGCCCTCACAGAAAAATTGGGTCCAGCCTCTGAAAAACCGTTTCCCCTTTCCGCTCTCCACCTTAAAGCGGCCAAAACTTTTTAACCAACCCCCCCCCCCAGACCCGAGAACAGGCCCCGGGTGGGGGAGTTTGGGATACTTCCCCTCTCCACACTGCACTTACCAGGGCCTTCCCCCCTGCCCCCCTCACTTTACTTTCCCCCCCCTTTGAGGTTTCCCCAACCCTCAGACCCCTTTCAAACCATTTTTTTCCCGATTTGCGGTTTGTTAACCAGACCCCCCCGGCCCCCAGCCCCGTTTCTGGAAACATTTTTTTCGCCTGGCCCCCCTTCCCCCCCCCCCCTTTTCCCCCCACTGGGGGAAAAACCCACCCTCATCATGGGGGATTTTTTAAAATCC
>JAODAL010082430.1:0-11581 GCA_025379985.1 Phyllomedusa bahiana
AAAATTTGAGCAAGAACCCTATTGAAAACAATTACTTTGTATAGCAGATTTGCTAATGGTGTCTTCTGCAATAGCTGTACCCACAAAACAACAGAAATGAACTTTTGGGCACTCAGAATAAATATGGGAAAGATGCGGCCAGCGATATAAAAATCCCTAACTATTGCTACCTGTGATTCCCTAAGCTTGCTGTACACCCCCAACACCAATTAATCTAACTAGCTGCTACCGCCAGGGGTACCAATATGGCAGTAGGGGCAGTACTCCTGTCACTAGTTACTAGTAGTGACTATTTGGTGATATCTGCAACCGGGGCAACAAAATCGTCAGAGATCCACATTGTCAGGGGAAAGACAGATATGTTTGTCAGTTATCACGCCGCCAACCATGGCTGCCAGGCAGAATAAAATTTGTATGGTGTGTCGAGCAAGCTCGGGCCATTCATCCATTTTGGACACCCAGAAGTTGAATGGGTCCAGACCAAGTCCATAAACATCGATGATGAGCCGCAGTTAGTCATGGACCATGGTCTTAAGGTGGTCTCTGTGTGTCTGAATGCTGCCCTGCCTTGCACGCATTGGTGAGGTGGTAAAAAAAAGAGTGAAAAATGTCATTCTACTGCTGGGGTGTTGCTGACGTTGTTCCAATGTGACATTAGAATGTAAAGAAGACGCAACAGATGTCTTGAGTTGGTCCATGAGCACTGTCTCAAATTCCTGCATTTTGCATGTCAATGTGTGTGGGTGGAAGGAAATTGCTGACTTTTGATTTGTAACGCGGATCAATGAGGGTGGCCTCCCAGTAATCGCTGTTCATTTTTATTGCCTTGATGCGTGGGTCATGTTGCAGGTAATGTAGCATCCAAGCACTCATGTGTGAGATGCTGCCAGGATCTCCCAAGTCTTGGGGTCCAGGGGCACTAATCAGATCTTGATCCTCTTCCTCCTCCTAATCCTAATGAAATCTGTGCCAACCTCTTACCACCAAAGGGTATTTGGTACCGGGGGTGTCCACCCCTGCCTCACCATCCTCCTTTACTTCCTCTTCCTGACCATCACCAGAGCTCTGGCTAGCATCATGCCCTATACCCTGTGAGCTGAACTGACGTCCTGCCTCCACTGTCTATGGCTCAGCACCCCGAGGTCCACCCTTCTGCTCGTCAGGCCATGCGACACTTCATACTGCATAATGGCATTACGCTACTGCCACAATCACTGGAGCATGTGGAGGGTGGAATTCCAGCGTGTTTCCACATCAGATGGTTGACAGGGAGGCCCAGATCACGTTGCCAGTCGTTCCGAAGCAGTGTGCGAATGCCAGAAGTGTGAGCTAAGACCTCGAGCCTTCCTCAACAGGCAGTCAAGACCCGGTTAGCGCAAGATAAATTTCTGTACAACCAGGTTCATGACTTGTGCCAGGCAAGGGATGTGTGTAAGTCTACCAATCCTAAGGCTGGCAATGAGATTTCTCCAGTTGTCGCACACCCCCTTGTCTGGCGCCAGGTTTTTAGCAGCCAGCTACTGGTCGGTCTGAGTCTGGAGAGCCATGCATAGCTCTTGACCTGTGTGTTGACGGTCTCCAAGACAGATTAATTTCAGAACAGCCTGGTTTCTCTTGGCATGTGGTGGTACCCTTGGAGGTTGGGGATCTGGACTCTGCACTATTCCTGCAGAATGGAAGAGTGGCGGCCCAGACCCATCACCAGAGGTACTGTCAATCACCAAACTCACCCAGTGAGCAGTCAGTGAGATGTAATGCCCTTGACTGTGCTTACTAGTCCATGTGTCTGTAGTGAGATGGACTTCGGCGGACACAGCCAACGGGCTGGAGATATTTTCTGCAATGTGGTGGACCAGTGCAGGAACAGCTTTTCCAGCAAAGAAATGCCTGCTCTGATATTGGGGGCATGTCAGGGTCATGACCTGGCGGAACCCATCTATGTCCACTAGGCGGAAAGGCAACACTTCCAAGGCCAACAGCCTGGCAATGCCGACAATATGGCTCTTGGCTTTGGGATGGTTGGGGTGAAAGCATTTCTTCTGCTCCCACAACTGGTGCATAGAAGTCTGGCTGCCGGACGGTATGGCGTGTAGAAGGTGTAGACTGTGTTGCTGGTGGTTGGAATCAGCCGACGGTGTCTGGCACTGGGGATGGTGCTTGCTCATGGTGCTCAGGCACATCGGCAGCAGAGGGTCCGCTTGGCCTTGGAAGAGGCCCAGGAGGCAGAAGATGTCATGGTGGTTGGAAGCCCAGGACCTGTGACCTTTTTTATGCAAGTAACTATTCCACAGCAATTCATGCTTTACATGCATGTGCCTGTTCATGATGGTACTTAAACTTTTTAGATTCTTTCCTCGACTGACGCGTTGAAAGGAAATCTGGCATATGACGTCAATCGGCGAATCTGAGGCTTGATTGAAAAAGGCCAAGGCTTAACAGATCCTGGACCTCTTTGACGGTGAAAACCTAGTAGCGGTGTTCCCGCTGCCACCATTGACCACAGCTGGTGGAGTAATGTCAGTGGACTTGCGCGACCGCCCTCTCCCTTTCTCAGGCCGGATCTGCACAGACACTACCCCATCCTCCTCCTCCCTTGATGTTGTGCTCATCAGCTGCTACTCAAAAGACCACGTTGGATCCGCAATGTCATCATCATCATCATCACAGGTGACTTCCTCTTCCTGATAGAAAAGAGGCAAAAAGCTAGCTCACCATTCCTATAGTAGTGACCGCAAATATGGCCCTTGCATGATGTTTTTAATGGAATCCTAATAAAGGCATTATTTTTATCCTGCAATATTTGGATCACTGGATAAATTTTCTTTTTTGCTGTCCTCTTCCTGATAGTCTACATCCTCAAGCTGCGGGCTAGAAACAATAGGCACTGCGAAGCATTGCTAACCGCTTGATATTTCTGTCGACAGACCAGCTTCCTTCTTCTCCTCTGAGGGTATCAGCGATTGGGCTTCACAGCAGACAAAATCATCCTCTTTGGCCTCTTCATCTTTTGAAATGCCTTCTGACCTCAACCGCATTGTGTAATCAAAGAGGTCTTCAGAATATGGATTATCTACAGTGATCTGTATATTGGGTAAAATTTGGCCTGTGTTAGCTTCAGGTAGGACAGCTAATGATGATGATGATGACGACATTTGTGGCCATGACTGAGAGGATGAGGAGGTAAAACTGCTGGATGCAGGGTGTCTTAACCACTGTAGAACAGATTGACAACGCTATTCGGAAATTAGATGCACAGGGAACCAACCAAGCGATGACAGGCCTGATGGTCCTGCGACTGCACGCTTGTGTGTTGTCCGGAGCACTGGAAGGAGTGCCTTGTCTCATACCTCTAGCTCCACAACCTACGCCCCTCCTTGCTCGCTTACCACTTCTAGTTCAATCCGTGTTCAAAAAATTTAAATTAAAAAGGTAAAGATTTGTTCATTGTCTCTTATTGAAGAACTTTACTCCAAACACTGCGACGCAGAACTCTTCTTGAATCCCAAAAATTTGCTACAAACAAATAGTATTAAAAACAGATTTCTTTCTATGGAATATCTGTTAACAGTGTCTTATATGCGACCCAGAAGTCTTCTTGAATACCAAAAATTTACTACAAGCAAATAGTATTACAAATCAATTTCTTTCTATGGACTATCTGTTAACGGTGTCTTATGGAAGAACCCTAGCAGCAACACTACATTTCTTTCTATGGCAGATTTGCTGATGGTGTCTTCTGCAGTGACTGGACCCCCAAAACAGGAGAAATGTGCTTTGGGGCACTCTGATTAAAGATGAGAAAAATGCAATCAGCTATACAAAACTATACACTATACAAAAGCTATACAAAACACCATAACTCCCTAACTAATGATTTGTATGATTCCCTAAGCTAATTAACTAAGACTAACCTAATTAGCAGCTTTTCCTGTGAAAAATCGCTAGAAAATGGTGTTTCTGCACAGCAGCACACAGAGGCAGCAGTGTGTTCAGTACAGAGCGTAAGGTCGAAATGGCGTTCAACAGGAAATACAGTGACATACACATAAGACGATCATGTGATTTTATCAGCCAATGAGATCCTTACACACTCTGTGGTGACATTTTTTTACACTCCTCTTTGCTGTGCGCTGATTGGCTGGCCGCCAAAACTGAAAGAAACAGCTGAAAGGGAAAGTAAAAATGGCGCGTTGAGCGCACATGGCGAAAGTGAATTTTTTTTTTCAAACGAGCAGTAAAAAGCTTGGTTCGGCTCGAGTTCTAAAAACCCAGAAGTTCAACTAGAACCTAACTTTTCTCGAACCGTTCGCTCAACGCTAGTCATGCGCATTAGTGGAGCTCACTTCATCTTTGTGACATTTGTAATATGTACTTCAGGGACGCTGCTCCGTGTCTACACGTGGTTAAATATGTTAAAATTACTGATGGATGATATTGCTCTGCTAACAGATGAGTTTATTTTGTTATAAAAAAAATCAGTAGTAGATGTTTGGTTATAAGAGGGGAAGTGACGTTACACCTTGTTTCACCCCCATACTCTGCAGTATTGACCGAGCTCTTATCTCTGAGTACTCCTGTGGTAGTTATCATAGATCCCTGATGAATTTGATTTTTGCAACCCAGGTGAAAGAAATATACAGGACATTTTTAGAGTGAGAGATTAATAGGTTAGCCACCGCTCACAGGGCAGCCCTTATCAGGGTCATGTCCCCGCTCCAGGTAAGGTTAATCAAAGACATTTTGAGGGTTTTCTGAATTGTGATTTGATTATTTTTGTATTTCTCAGCTACTGACGTGCAGGATTAAATCACAGGACGATCTACTGAGGTCACAAGTATGTGATACCGACACCGGGTCATGAGGACATATAGGGCGACATGAATGAAATTTGGCATGCAAACGCCAAATTTCATTCGCATAATAAGATAATAAGGGCATAGATTGTGCCTGATTTATGAACCTGTTCTACTGCGGGTCATAAATCAGGCACATTCTAGCGCTCGGTCGACAGTTCTGGCTCAGGTAAACCACTTTTAATATGCTCTACCTGTTCCAGCTGTAATGGGCCTAGAAATGCCGTAGCGAAGCTATAAATATGAAGCTTCGCTTCAATTCTAGTGCGCCCCGCCTCCAGCACACCCCACAAAATCAGGCTGCGTTCATATTGGGCTGAAAAGATGCCAGATATCTGGCACAGCCCCGTTCATACATGTCATGACTTTCTCTGCATGTATCAACCTATTCATTATTTTCCCTCACTTTACTTGATATTTCTGGTGTTTATTAAAGGGTTATTTATTATAACTTGTGTATTAATAAAAGTTATATTTTAAGGGGGAATTGTCTTTCTGTTGCAGTGACGCATCTCCATGTAGAGACTGGAAAAATTCTATTTTATCCTTTTTAAACTACATTCATCGTAGATTGTTTCTGAAATCTTTCAATTTATTTCTCATAAGATTAGAAGCATTTGACATCAATAGATCAGCATGGAAAAGAATATTTGACAAGACTTTTCTTTATTCTGTTTTTTTAGCATTTCTCTTTATTTTAGCTTTAATTTGTATAAATAATCCCCTAACGTAAACTCAGTGAGGACATTGGGGATCTCTGGGAATGACGCAGAGGGAGAATTATTATCAAAAAATTATTGCAGAAGCCATTTAATCTATTCTTCAGAGGAAGGATGCAAATCATTATGAATCA
The DNA here is from genome assembly GCA_025379985.1 of Phyllomedusa bahiana. Classification (NCBI taxonomy): domain Eukaryota; kingdom Metazoa; phylum Chordata; class Amphibia; order Anura; family Hylidae; genus Phyllomedusa; species Phyllomedusa bahiana. The sequence continues at coordinate 5,707 of JAODAL010082430.1, forward strand.
CAATGTTAAAATTACCACAAATGAGTTGTCCTGTTTGATGCCTGTTGGGGGGATGTAGAGATACAAGTGCGACAATAATTTTATTTATTCCATATAATAGGATTATGAATCTTTCTCTAGGATATTTCTAAATAAAACTCTATAGCAGATATGTTTTCGTACTAAAGAGTTTCTAATATGAACTAATATTTGGAATCTTAGTCTGTTCTAAGCTATTAGTTTCTGAAGAGCGGAGATGAGATTCTTGAATACATTGACTATTACAGTTACATTTCTTCAGAGTAGGGATCTTTAGAATGGAGAGCTTAGAGTTATCTTAGATGTAGTTTATTTTCAGATTAAAGGGTGTAATTATTTCTAGTCTTGCTACAATCCTATGAATAGGACTATGTTCATAAATAGTAGTTGGCCTGCAGGAGTGAATAAGATCCTAATTCAGATTCTTGTCATGTAACTGCATTGTTACTGTTTTGCACCTAAAAATCTAAATCTGGCACTGCAGGATCTGAGTCCCTGGCGGCATAGTGTGTTACTGATTGTAGCCTTTGTTACGTTGGTCCCAGATCTCTACAGGTCATTCATTAGGTCCCAGGTGTGGTTCTGGGATTATTGCTCACCATTCTTGTGATCATTTTGACCCCATGGGGTGAGATCTTGTGTGGAGCCCCAGATTGAGGGAGATTATCAGTAGATTTGTATTCTCTTCCATTTTCTAATTATTGCTCCCACAGTTGATTTCTTCACACCAAGCTGCTTGACTATTGCAGATTCAGTCTTCCTAGCCTGGTGCAGGGCTACAATTTTGTTTCTGGTGTCATTCGGCAGCTCTTTGGTCTTCACCATAATGGAGTTTGGAGTGTGACTGTTTGAGGTTGTGGACAGATGTCTTTTATGCTGATAACAAGTTCAAACAGGTGCCATTACTATGGGTAATGAGTGGAGGACAGAGGAGCCTCTTAAAGAAGAATTTACAGGTCTGTGAGAGCCAGAAATCTCGCTTGTTTGTAGGTGACCAAATATTTGCAAATAAATTCTTTCCAAATCAGACGAGGTGATTTTCTGGATTTGTTTTCTCATTTTGTCTCTCATACTTGAGGTCGACCTATGATGTCAATTACAGGCCTCTCTTATCTTTTTAAGTGGGAGAACTTGCACAATTGGTGCTGACTAAATCCTTTTTTTCCCACAGAATACAGCTAGCCAGGTAACATGGCCCCCGGTATATGGTTAGGCAGGTAATATGACCCCAGTATATAGCTAGGCAGTTAATATAGTCCCCAGTATATAGCTAGGCAGGTAATATGGCCCCCAGTATATAGCTAGGCAGGTAATATGGCTCCCAGTATATAGCTAGGCAGGTAATATGGCCCTCAGTATATAACTAAGCAGGTAATATGGCCCCCACTATTAAGCTAGGCAGGTAATATAGAACCCGGTATATAGCTAGGCAGGTAGTATGGCATATATCAAATAAAAAATAACAGTACTCACCTTTACACCACTCCCGCTGGACTCCGTCTTCTTCCCGACACAGGCGATGTGACGTCATCATGCCATGCAGGCAGCATGATGACATACTCATGCCGCCAGTGCCAGATACCCCAGAGGTCCGCAAGCCTGCTAGCGACTCGCCGGAGTACTCTACTGAGCAGGGAGCACTTGCTCTCTGCTCCATGGAAGCCTTCAACTGTATGTGTGTCCACTGGACAGAGGCCTGGAACCGTCAAGATTCGGGGCACTAGCAGTTTTATCCGGGACTTGTGCCCTGGATAAAACTGCCTAGTGACTCCCATGATGTTAGGTGTACTTGGAGAAACAAAACCTTCCAACAAAACCCATCACACAACTAATACAATTCATTCTTACCCATTTGGAGAGGACCTATGTCTTTGGCGAATGGGAACATCAATGGGTTCAAAATGTGCACCACAGTACGCAAATCTCTTTATGGTAGAACTGAAAGGAGCTAATCTATCAACATGCGCCACCAAAGCTATGATTTACCTTCGTGAAATTGATCATATCCTGATCATCTGGACAGTAGGTGAGGAGGCCCTACTTCAATTCCGTAGTGATCTTAATGACTTTCACCTCACGATCAAACTGAAACTTATCTATTCAGATAGTGTAGTCCGCTTTCTCGATATCACACTACACATTAGGACCCCTGGCTGCTCACCTCAATATACTGCAAACCCAAAGACAGAACTGTCTACATAAGAAATGACAGCTCCCACCCCAAACACACAAAACAATTTTTTAGATACGCCAAGCTAAACGATACAATCATATTTGTGCTGAAAAAGCAGACCTTGATCAGCATCTCCTGTATCTTAGGACTGAATTCCTCTGACTGGGTTACAAAACCAAAGTGACGAACAACCAAATAACCAAAGTGGCCACCATCAACAGGGACAGTCTGCTCAAAGAGACCCCGGATAAAGTCTAAGTGCCCATAATTGTCACCTACAAACCCACAGCTGGAGATTCTACAAAGTATTGCAAAGGAAGAGAGATGACGGAACTGTTAAATGTTCTAGTTCGAGTAGGTCTTTTAACTGTAGTACTATTCGTTTCGAGTTTTTCTGCACCCCCCCCACTATCCCCCAGGCTGTCATAAGAAGTGCAAGCTTGCGGGTTGGTGTGTTTTATTTTTTTCTCTCTGTATAAGGGAGGTCGTTGACCCAGTGGAGGCCTGGAATTGGCTCATTGAGAGAGTAAAAGATAGTATAGGACCTGCCCGATCTGAGATCACATTGAAAGTCGTGGGCAGCTTAAACATCTTTTGATAAAAAATTTTGTGAAATGAAATCTCAAAAGTTTTTTCATGTTTGATAGATAGCATAAATGCTTCTTTAGGATTTCCACGTAATGTATTGCCCTTTTTGCAGTATTGGCCGCTGGCAGTGGGTGCGTGTGTACATATAATATATATATAATTATATATATATATAGATATAATATAATATATAATATATATATATATATATAATAAATATATATATATATAATAATATAATATTTTATATAAAATATTATATAATATATATATGTGGCCGCAGCCCTGCCAGTGGCACCCAGGTTTGCATATGTTTTTTCAGAAATGTTTTTTTGGCAGAACCATACATTATATTTGGTGTATATTTATTTAAACCTATATGGGGGGGAAAGGGGGTGCCTCCATTTTGGTTTTCTGCACCCGCCCACTTTCACAGCTGTCATAAGAAGTGCAGCTTGCAGGTTTGGTGTGTGTTATTTTTTTCTCTCTGTATAATGGAGGTCGGTTGACCTAGTTGAAGGCCGGGAATTGGCTCTATTGAGAGGTAAAAGATAGTATAGGACTGCCCGATCTGAGATCACGTTGAAAGTCTTGGGCAGCTTAAACATCTTTTGATCAAAATATGTGAACCGAGAATCTCAAAGTTTTTTCTTGACTCAAACTAGAACTCGAATTTCGAACCCCATTAAAGTCAATGGGAGAAGATGTTCTGGTTAAATTTTATACCTGTACAGGTAAGGAGAAGCTGGAGTTACCAGCCATAACAGTAAACTGGATACATGGAACAACTTAATGAAGACAATGTGGCTCTAAGAGTCACAGAAAAAAATTGAGTCTAAAATACATCATTCCTTTCAATGGCTAACTGAAAAGATGAGGACAGCTTGCAGGCAGGGGCGTAGCTATAGGAAGTGCAGCGGTAGCAGCTGTTACGGGGCCCTACATCTTGAGGGGGCCCAACAGCCCCTTTGACACATAGGAGATTTGAAGACGGTGTGTTATACAATTACTGAACCCCCAAAACTGCCAAAATTAACTATTATCCAATCAGAAAAATTATCAACAAACAACCACTAATTAAAATATATTTCTTTGTATAGGAGATTTGGAGACAGTGTGTTTTACAATTATTTCACCACCAATATTGCAAAAACGAAACTTTTGGGCACTGAGTATAATTTAGCAAAACCAAGCACTCTGTATAATATATATCCATGTATATGAGAGTTAGGTGCTATGTGAGCCTGCAAATGTCACCAAGTAACAGCTTCTGGGTTTTGGGAAAGATGCAGCCAGCAATACCAAACTCCCTAACTATTGCTGTCTATGGAGAGGAAAATGCTATCTAACTAAGAGCTGTCTGTACAGTACAGAGAGTGAGCTGAAAATGGCGTTCACAAGGCAATACAGTGAAATATATATAACAAGCTCATGTGATTTTAGCAGCCAATGAGAGCCCTACACCTCAGTGATGACGTTTTTGACACATCTCTGTGCTCTGCACTGATTGGATGGCTGCCAAAAATGCAGAAAGGTGCTGAAAAATAAACTGAAAATGGCGTGTCTAACTAGAACTAGAACTTTACTCGAATAAACAGTAAAATGTTCTGTTTGGTTCGAGTTCTAAAAAATCGAGATGTTCTACTCGAACGTAATTTTTCTAGAACGGATTGATTAACGCAACCAAGGAACTCCAACCTGTGCTACATAGGGACAACAGAATATTCCCTGTCCATCTTCTTCTTTTGTTTCAGCAACCACCAAACCTGTGACAAGTTCTTGTTGGGAGTGCCCTGAAGGCCTCAACAGAAAATAACACCTTACCCTGCCTGAGAAACCGGTGCAAGACCTGTAGGCACATCCAAACAACTCACAGTGTACCCATCCCACATCCACACAACTGACAGTGTACCCATCCCACATCCACACAACTGACAGTGAATCCATCCCACATACACACCAGTGAAAGTGTTCCTGTCCCAAATACAAAACATTGACAGTGTTCCCGTCCCACATACACACCACTAACAGTGCACCTGTCCCACAGTCACAGCAGGTCCAAAGAACTAGGGGGACATTTTCCTGCAGGTCTTCCAATGTGGTATATCTGATTATGTGTGTGCGGTGTCCCTCCACAGGCCTTTTGTGGGGGAAACAAGACGGAGACTCAGTTAGCGCAAGAACTCGCACATACTCACTGTTAATAACAGCATGACATATCACCCTGATTTCTCTGGAGAAGATCATTATGTTGAAGATTTGTGGGTTCTGGTCTTACTGGGACATTTTAAGATGAAGAGGGAGAGGAAGAAATGGGAATATAAGCGAATGCAAAAATTTCAAACTCTGTAAAATGGGCTTAATATCCAGCTAGCTTGATATCACACTGTGTGAGAAATGTGGAGGCCTCAAATTAATATCTAATAGCAGACAGATAACGGCAAGAATTAATGATCCTCCTGTCATGCTTCACAAGTTTGCACATTTTTGTTATTTTAGGATCCTTGGAAGAGCCCTGTCTCATGTGGATAAAAAGTCTTTGAATGTTCAGTTTCTTGTATAACATCATGGCTGACAAGAGAGCTAGTTCTCTAGAAAGTTCATCATCAAATATACTCAGTCATCTCTAAAAGGTATTGATTGATTTCTTTCCTCATCAATTGTTTTCTTTGGCTAACAAGGTACAACATTATTTGACTGGTGCACCTTAGTAATGCTATTTCTGAATTTGACCCAGCAGTTGTCTGACTGGAATAACCCTCACTTGTCTGACTGGAAATTTCTTCAGAGTGTTTGACCATCTATTGCTTGTCTCCTAGAGTGACCCAGCTTTTATTGGACTAGCCCTTGATAATAAAGCTACTCAGTATTAACACTTGGCTCATTTGCTTCTCTTTCCCGTCTCTCTTGACACTTTACCAGTCAGAAGTGACTCTACAGACACAACCTGAGAGTATGGAGAAGGGAAGTCCAGATCCTTGTACAGGGGTTAAAAGGTGAAACGTAATTTCTCATAAACAAAGCTTTAGCAGCTTGGCCAGAGCCAAGATGGACTGTAGAGGTGAAGCAGCGATGGTTTTCCAAAAGTTCAACTTT
>JAODAL010082431.1:0-11581 GCA_025379985.1 Phyllomedusa bahiana
TTTGGGGGTTACTCCCATTTTCACTTTGCTCTAAATCTAATAAATCTGTTTAATTGAGTCAATATCAGACTCAACTTACGGCTGCGGAGTGCAGTAGTTTGGAAGTATTCTTATGTACTAAAGGTATATCTTTTTATCATGCATAAGCTCATGCGATGTATGAAGAGGGGTACAGATGCACACAGTAAAAACCTCGTTCTCCCATCATACAAATCCCTGGTTAGACCACACATGGAATAAGGTGTACAGTTTTGGGCACCGTTGCACAAGAAAGACATTGCAGAGCTTGAACAGGGTATAAGGTAGGCAACGAAAATAATAAATGGGCTGGGTGGACTGCGATACCCAAAAAAGATGATCGAAATTAGGGTTATTTATTTAAGAGAAAAAATGGCTTCAGGGTGACCTACTAAATATGTATATGTAATAATATTTATTTATAACCAGGACTGGATACAGAACAAAAGGGCATCCTATAGGTCTAAAGGGAAAAAGGTTTCTAAATAGACATAAAAAGGGATTCCTTACTGTAAGAGCAGTGAGAATGTGGACCTTTCTGCCAAAGAATCTGGTCATGGCATAGGGGCATAACTAGAATTCAAAGAGCCCCATAGCAAAATGAGTTGGGGGGCCCAGCACCTAATGACAATGTACTATAACAGCAGTATAAATAGCAATAATTAAAGGTATATGTGATGTCACTATGTATCAGGGAACCCACATAGTAGGGCTGGAGAGCAGAAAGACACCAAATACTTGTTTCCTACAACAAGGTGCAATGTTCTTGTAATTGAATGTGCCCCCTCAACCTCCGGGCCCCGTAGCAGCCACAATACCTCTATGGCTGCAGTTATGTCCATGGGTCATGGTAAACGCACTAAGAGAGTCCAAAAAGGGTCTGGATTTTTTTTTAGAGTGTAATAATATGACAATATAGTGACTTAAATACTGGAGAAGGGTCGTTGATCCAGGGATTTATTCTGATTGCCAGATTGGAGTCTGGAAGGAATTTTTCCCTCTAAAATCGGGACAATTGACTTCTACCTCATGGGGTTCTAGTCTTCCTCTGGATCTCCTTGGTAAGACTATAGGCTGAACTGCTGTCTTTTTTCATCCTTACAAGTAAATTACTATTCATTTTTATTTGCAAATTTGCAATACTAACTCATTTGCTGCTAAAACAAAAAGCAATCCAAGGTAATAAGATTAATGTACTCAAGAGTCACAATGGTGCCCTTAACACCTTCAGAATCAGCCCATTTTTATTTTTTTGTTTTGCATTTTGAGTCATTTTTTAAGGATATCCTTTACTGTAATATATAATATACAGTGAGATCAAAGAAAATTCTTTGTGGGGTAGAATAGGGAAAAAAAAAAAACACAATTGTGCAATGGTTTTTGGAGGAGGGGGGGTTGTTTTTATGGAGTTCACCCTGTGATATGAGACATATTTTTATTCTGCAGACTGAAACTATTCCAGTAATGCCTAATTTCATATTTTACTACATGTAAAAAAAGAAACAAAATGTATTTGTTTTACATTGACAATTTCTGAGACTAATAACTTTATCGATCACCATCGGACCTATGTGATGGTTGATTTTTTGGCGGGATGAGGTGTAGTTTTTTTGGTAACAATTTGAAGTACATGCAACTTTTTATTCCACTTTTTCTGGGAGCATGATGGCAAAAAACAATTCTGATGCTGGGTGGTTTTCATGGCATTTACCATGGGGATAAATAAATGAAAATGTTAAAAGATCGGACTTTTATGGATGTAAACACTGAATGAATGACATCCGACAATCAGTTGTGTAAAGTATTAGGTTGATAGTGGTTTTCAGATTTCCTTCCTAAGTGTATCTACAGAGGTCTCAAAAAACAGAGGAATTGAAACAACATATATTAGAAAGTTGCAAAACATTTTATTTTCAGTGATCAAGAATTTTTACATAACATAAGAAAAGCATGAAATCTGTTGTAAAACTAAAAGAAATGACCCATATATAAAAATACAGGCATATCAGGTTATTTTCAAGATAATAATATAAAGAAAAAATGTAATTCTGGAAGAGTAGACACATAGGGTTACATTGGAACAGGTGACATTGATACTGGTTGTGGAGCTTTGCTCAACGATGCTTGAAGCTCTACAGGATTAAGCAATATTTTTTAGCAGCGTCATTTCATTCCTAGAACTGAAACTACTTAGGTTCACAGGAAGGCCGGGGTATAGAAGTCTCAGGGTAGTATTTGAAAAACATTAGGGTGTTGGTTCCGAGATGATTTGGAATTAAAACTTGTGTGTCTTGAATAACCAAATATTTTTCTGTCATGCTTGGCTTTAACTAGACTTGCAGCTTAATACAGGAATTTAAAATCTTGCCTATTGTATACTTAGGCACAACAATTGTAAAATACCATCTGATTCTGTTGGTTTTCGGCTGGCCCATTAATATTAAACAGTACTATGCTCCACCGTTTTGAAATACTACGAATTATGGCCAGGGCTGTGGAGTCGGCAAGCCAAAGCCCCGACTCCTCAATTTCCCGAACCTCCGACTCCCGACTCCCTCATACACGGCACATGTTTAAGTGATAACTTTACTGTAGTAAAATGGTCACATCAGGCTGTTTATCACCTTATGCTACAATAATCAAGCTATTTGGGTAGAACAGACACTGACAAGCTAAATGGTAACAATGTTTTAATATTTTGAACACTTGTGGGTTGAGTTGAAGAAAAAGCTATATTTCTATCCAAGTCCAGTCTGCACCAACACTGGGAATGTGTAGAAGAGACCTGGGATCAGATTTTGGTCAAGATTAATTGAATCTGATACAGAGCCCAGAAGGATTCTGGCAGTGCTGACAACCACAAGGTGGATTTCCCACATCCTACCAAAATAATAAAAATGTACATTTTGATTTTTAGGAGCAAAACAGTAACAATGCAGTTACAGGAAAGAATCTGCAGAACTAAGTAAATGCTAAATACTTGCAAGTCACATTTATGCATAAGAGGACTGTATATAAAATTACAGTAGCCTCATGTACAAAGCTGTAGTGGATGTTGAGATATGGAGCCTGAAAGTTACAAGTTCAAAACATTTACACTTTTGCTTGTCAGTGTAAAATATATTTATTGGGTATGACTTTAGAACACAAAAAAATTGTAAATATGCAAAACACTGCAGGAAAATTGGTTGAGTCTCTGAATTTGTTCTGAGAAATAGTATTGCCTCCATCAGATCCTGCATACAGGACCTCACATCTGATCTCATGATTTCCAGGCTCGAGAACGGCCTCTCTACACTAACTTGGGTTGGAGGCAAAGCGGTGACCACAGGGGCAACATCTCTAACAATGTCAGGGTATAAAGGAATTGCCTCAGCCACAGTCAGTATTGATGAATGGTTGAACTCCACTACTTCTTTGAAAGCAAGTGAAAAATTTTGCTGAAATCTGTTTGCCATGGAAGCAAAATCTTTTCCCCTGGGGGAGCACTTTGCCTGCTCCATGTCATCACTTACACTCCTCATGTGATGAGGCTGAAGATATGGGAGCAGTAGCACTGGCCGGACCCAATGCCTCTTGCTCTTTGCATCGAACTAACTGGAACAACTTATTATATATTTTGGGAGTTGGTCCCTTTTATGACGACTCAGACTCCTGCAAAATAGGCATCGACACCGACTCCAGCCCTGATTATGGAACATGTTTTACGTTTTTTAAATGGATTTCGGATTTGAAATTCGACTTCGGAAAATCCAAGCTCTGTAGACTACAGCTCGGATTTTCTATTGAGGTCTATGGGACTGATATATAGTCGGATTTTTGTGGATTCTAGATACCGGATACCTGTCCGCTTAAAAATTGGACAGTAAATCACTGTCGTGTAGACATAGCCTTAGATTCAAAAACTTATAAGCATATGAAACGTTTTATATTAAAGAGATTTTGCCACGAGTGGAAAAGATGTCCGCCACTCGCAGCGCTGTCTGGAGAGTTGGCCGTGCTTGCGCACTCTCCAATCTGTCCTATGGTAGTTCCAAGTACAGCTGAGTGGCGCGTGTGGCTTTGCTCAGAACTTCCATAGAACAGAATGGAGTGCAGTGCGCAAGCCGGACCGACTCTCCAACATCCCTTTTGAGTTTTGGGTGCCGATTTCCAAGATCGGTGCAGGTCCCACCTCTCAGACCCTGATAGCAGATCCTAGTGATTTTTAGACCTAGGCTGGGTTCCCATCATGTTGTTTTTTTTTTTTTTTGTTTTTTTTTTTAAAGCATTGAAAAATGCCTGTGTTTTTACAAACAAGTGTTTTATATGGTAAAGGACTCAAATTTCAAACATCTAAGTGAAATGTAAGTTTATTTAAAAAAAGTATGCATTTTTGTTGCCTGTTTTTCAAGGCATCTCAAAAACTAACAAAACAAAAAAAATCATTAAGTCAACCCAGCCATAAAGGAAATCTGTCGCCAATTCTTTTTTAACTTCTTAAAACAAGATACTGATCCATATGCTTTTCCTCTTAGCCGTTTTTTATTTTCTGATTGTAGATTTCTCAATTCAGTCGTCTATATATGATTGTGGGGACAGCATTCTTGCGTGCATGCTTTTGGGGCATTTCAAGAGTTGCTTTTACAGCGCTTCATGCATATAGGATCCTGTTGGATGACTCAGTCCCCCTTAACTTTTTATAGGGAGTTTTTAGCATGCTTGTGACCGGAAAGAAATCAGGTGCGGGAGGGGGAGGGGTGAAATTTGATTATCGATTGTGATGGTGGATCTGTGTTATCTTTGCACATCGGTGTAAACTTTCTGAAATCCCCCTGTGTTAAAAAGGTTTGCAATCCTCTACAAGGAAAGGAGTGTCAGACTCTTATTAGGTTTGAGGAAAAGTGAAACTGCGGTTTAAGGGGTTTTTTTTTAAAAAACTGAAAGTGTTGGGAAAATTTAAAAAAAAAAACATAACCAAAAAAAATTTCCTAAAAAAAAAGTTTTTAAATAAAAAAAATAAAAATAAGTTAAAACTAAGTCATTTTTTGTTTAAAACATTCCCCTTTAAAAGTTCGGGTAAAGTCAGTTTTAATTTGTGTTTATGGGTATTTTTTTTTAGCCAGTTTTACGGCCACAAATTTCCCTACCGGGGACCATGGATCTATGCCAGGCTTTAAAAACACTATGGGAAATTTAAAAAAAGCATTTGTGGGTCTTAAAATTTTGGTTAAAGTCAGTTTTGTATGGGTATCGCAAATGTAAAAAAAAAACTCTTCTTACACCCTTGTTTTTGTTGTTTTTTGTTGCGTTTTTGGCTTGTAAAAAATACAATGATTTTCATGCATTTTTACACTTTTTTCTGAATAATCTTTTTTTAATCATGTTTTCAAGCTCTACGGAGCTTGACTTTTGGGAACAAGTGTTAACCTTACTACGCAATAAGCTGGACTTGGAATTATCTCCTATGTTATGATCTTTCATATTGACCCAAATGATTCTAAGATTCCACCCCTGGTCCATATTTTCTTTTTGGTGGTGAAGAGATGTCTCCTGAAGCAATGGCTTGACCAACCCACCCCCCCCTTTGGTTTTTGGGGATAGAATGGTCAAACACTTTTTCTTTAGATAAAAGGGGGTGGGGAGAAAAAAAAATAAATTGGTTTAAAGGGTTTTTGTTTTTGGAGAAAATTTTTGGGATTTTTATACCCCAAGTATAAAAAATCAGGATTCCTTTTTTCGTTGGATGGGTACTGCTTGAGTTTTGGCAGATGATCTGGGGCCACTTAAGGTGGACTGACAGGGTGAATACGAAAATGGTGGGATAATTTTTGGAGGCGACCAAGACCAAAAAAGTTACTTTTAAGGTGAGGTATTCACTGTTCAGATATCAGACGTTTTGCGGGGGGGGGGAGGGTTTGTTTTTGGGGGATGGTTATGTTAAATGACAGAAAAGTAATCCTTGCAAGTTTTATGCTATTGTATGTTTCTCTAGTGTCAATAAAAATTGTTTTTAAAAAAAAAAAAAGCCTATTATAAAATGCCTCGAAAAACACCACAGTATACCTAGAATGCCAAAGACCACTAAATGGACCAAAAGTGCAGATAAACACCACAAGGAAAAAAAAATTGTTGAACATTTATATTTCACCATTGGCTTTCAGCAAACAAATGTGCGCAATAAAAGAATGTTTAAAAAAGCGTGTGAAAAAAATGACGGGAACAATACTATGAATGAAACCAACCTTAGGCCTTATTCAAACTTCCACATGAATATATAGACACAATATGGATGCAGTGTACAATTAATTTATTTTTCAGTTTACTTTGTTCTTGGTTCCATTTTCTATCAATTTTTGTTGTGTATTGTGTTTTTATCTGCATTTGTACCGTTTTTGTTCCAAAGTTCAGTTCTTTTACTGTTTTGGTCAGACTGCTGAAATAGCGATGTTAAAAAAAACAACAGAATAAATATGGACACAAAATGTATAAAAAAAAATGAAACCTGTGCTTTTAACTCCTTAATGACTACCTACCATCTTTTGGTGTCAAGCATTTCAGGTCACTCGTCTTTGCGTCGTTGCAGACATCGGAGTTTGCGGCGCCTAGTGTGCGCTCCGCTCCCCGTGTTTTAACCCTTTGATTGCCGCAGTTCGTCACCGCAATCAAATGGTTTCCCGATCACCCGACAGAGCCCGGGGAACAGCTGCACAGTCAGCCCCGGGGACCTAGAGTAGCCCCAGGGCTGTCTGTGTAAGAAGCCAGTGATCAGGGCATACTGTGAGCTGCCCTGATCACTGCCTGTGTCAGACTGACACAGCTTACAATGAATTAGCATATATGAATATGCTAATACATTACTAAGTGTAAAAAAAAAAAGTAACAGTTCTCCCTTCATGAGATTTAAAAAAAATAGCAAAAATAAAAATAAAGAAAAAAATAAAAATAAATATTGAATAAAAAATAATTGTGCATACATTACACACAGAAAAAAAAACCTACACATATTAGGTATCCACACGACCGTAATAACCTGTAGAATTAATCTAACAAGTTACTAAGTGTGAAATTTGAATGGTGTATAAAAAAAAAAAAATTTAAAAAATTCTGCAATTATTTGTGAACTTAAACTATTCCCGCATAAAGTACAACTCGTCTCGAATAAAACGAGGCCTCATACAACTGTGTCATTGAAAAAAAAAAAGTTACAACTGTTGAAACGCAAGGAGGCAAAAAACTTAAAAAATGTTCTGGTCATTAACTACTTTTCAGGCGTTCGGGTTAAGGGGTCAAATGTAACCAATTCATTTCTATGACTAATACAGAGCCGATAAGAATCCAACAAAACATGCAACGTATTGAAAAAAAGACCATGCACACAGAAAAGTGTGTATAAAAATCTGAAGAAAGCCATTTAAGTGTATTGGTAACATATCTTCAATAAAAACAAACACCTCCAACCAAGACAGATCCAATAAACGGAAGTGTGAATAAATCATTAGGGTGGGTTTATAACTTCCTTGCAAACTTGCCTTTTTGGGGCTCAGGAATAAAATATCGGGGAGCTTATCCCATCCTGGTTTATGATATTCTTGGCACCTCAGCAAGGAAGTCATGAACTGCTTAGTCATCTGTATAAAAATATTTCTCTTGCAGACTTACATAAATCCCATGTATGATCTTCAGCCTATTGTTTTCAACTCCATTTGAAATTCGTGATCTGGAAAAGATGGATTGCCCTGTCTTTTATTACACCAAATAATGTCGGATAGCTGAGGTGTGGATGAACCCACCGAAATGGGGTGAATCCGCATCCAAAAAGTGAGTAGAAATCTGATGGCATCACCTCGGACGTGTTTAAGCATACCCATACAGTCAGCTTGACCATAAGACTATGCCATGTAGGCAGTAATTTAGCAACAAAAAAGTAAGGGGTATTCTCTCCACATTGATTAGCTTTAAACATGTAGGCAAAGATAAATAAAAGGTGTTGTCTTACTACATTGATTCAGTCCTGTTTTATTGGTTTCATTTTTAATTCAGGAGCGTATTTACTGGCTTTCACTAGGCTGCAGTAGAAGCCAGGTCTGTAGCTATAAGAAATACTACAAATTCTATATGAACAGAGGATTTATACCAATATATCACTGGAAATAAATAATCCTGTTTAAAACATTTAACTTTTACTTATCTTTTTTTAAAAAAATATTAATAACTAAACCCCTAACATTACCACTACATACCTAGATGTTACAGCATACTGTGAAACTATCTGCCAGTGGAGTAATCGCCCGATAAAGGGGGGCTCCGCTTTAATGAAGACAATGTCAAAACATGCGGTTTAAACACCTTTAAATCCCGCTATCCCAAATTTTAAGGGATAGTGGATTAAAAGGTGTTTATACACGCAATGAGTACATTGCTGTCATAAGCGGAGCCGTCTTTATCGGGGCCCGATTACTCCACTGGCAGTTAGGCACAGTATGCTGTATCATCAGGTATTTTGTGGTAAGTTAGGGGTTTTAGTTATTAATATTTTTTTAAATAAATAAGTAAAAAGTTATTTTTAACAGGTCTGAGCTTTTACAACCGTGCTGGGCAGCCTGTCAGCGAGAGATCAAACAGGTCTGCAACTATAGCGACCTGAGGAGCTGATGCAGCCCATACAAGAGGGGATATCTAGGAATAGGTAGGACAACTATGCCTCCATTTTGGTTTCTTGCACCCCGCCCACCTCCACAGTTTGTTAGATCAGTGCAGTATGCTTTTAAGGTTGTGCTTTTTTTTTTTTCTCTCTGTATTATGGAGGTTGTTGACCCAAATGAGAAGTCTGAATTGGACTCAACTGAGAGGTAAAAAAATAGAGTAGAACCACCCGCCTTGAGATCCCGTTGTAAGCCAGTGGTGGCTTAAACATTTTTTGATCAAAACATGTGAACTAAGAATCTCAAAGTTTTTTTCATGTATTGCAGATAGCATAAATGCTTCTTTAGAGGTTTCCATGTCTTGTTTGGACACAGTTAATGGACACATATTACAAAGTGACTTGTTTTTGCAAGATCTTTAACATAAAATGCAATCCTTGCAGTGAGACAACCCCTTTAAGTATTGCCAAATACATTGCTGTTCCGATTTTGTTTCCTTTCAGAGTTAAAGAAGTTCTTATCTCCAGCTTGATTACAAAAGCTTACCTAGGTTACCAACAATCTCTACAACCCTGGTCAGAATCAGCATCACAGGAGCTTGTTTTTCTTTCTTACTGACAAACTTACTCTTTAGAGCTCTGTAGCCTTCTCTCCTGCTGTTTAAACCTTTCTATTAGCAATGTCCCTCCAACAGGCTCAGCTAGGAATACCAGAGCTGATATGTCAGTCACTGCTTTAGAACCAACCACAGTCTGAACAGGAAGTGGGAGCCTGAAGGTGGCTGTGAAGACCCAGCACTGTGAAAAGATGGGGGAAAACCCTTAAAAATGTCAGGTATTGGGAATTGGAGTTTGGGATCAGTTTATTTTTTATTTGTTTTTACTTTTCCCCTGGCTTTTGCAAATCTGCTATCATAACACTTTTTTTCCAAAACTGTTAATTCTTGATGTGGACTAGTGGTTAGGGAACTTGTCTTACTCTTCTGTGATCCATCTCCAGGCAATTTTTCCCTCAAAACCAACTTTGGAAAGTCTGAGCTTTCCACTGCATACTAGACCTGGGAGCTTAAAAGGGTAAATAATAGGATATCACAATTTTCTACCGTACATGTATTAAATTCTGCGCCTGTACCTCTTCCAGTAGGCCCCTACCTAGAAAACAAAAAATGGTATAGTCTACATTTTTGTCCATAGTAATGGCTCCCTGAAGAAAACTGTAGGGGGACACAATGTTTGGATCCCATTACGCATTTCTCATGTGACCTCCTGGAATTCAGTTACCAACAAGGTTACTTAACATCTATGGGGTATCTTCACTGTGTAGTTACTTTTATAACTGCTGCCTCTGTAGGAAATGTCATGTTAGTAAAGTGAACGTAAAACAAAATAGAAAGATGAGACCGAGAGAAGACTGTGTGGCACCTTCGCTACAGACATTGATACATACAAGATAAGACGCTGCTGGGGTGAAAATACTGGGAAGTTTGCCCCTCCGTATTACTGTTCCCTGGTACCAGGGAGTCAATGCCGGCTTTGGGTTTCACTGAAAAACGATTGCGGGGTGGAGGTGGGTATTCTGGAAAAATTTTTCTTTTAAAATTTCTCTATTATGGATTTTTGTGGCCCCCCTTGTATTTATTTTTCAGTTAAAAATTTGCCAAAAGCCCCCAAAAATTTACTTATGTTTTTTTTGTTTTTAAAGCATTGTATTTTGTAATGATTTTTGCTTGGAATTTGATGGCTATTTTTCATCTACATTAAATATACACTAGATCCATAATCGTAATACCATTATATTGTAGAATATACATCCATATAATAAACCCCTTTTTTAGGGACCTTTATTTATATGAAGATGTTATATCTGAGACATGGTGTCCAATGGGGCATGCTGCCTATAGAACAGTGCTGCAAACAAAACATAAGGATCCATTTCCCTATTGATTGACACTGGATCTATATCAAACAGACAAAACAATGTGTTTGCTTTTCAAAATAGGGGTTGCCCTATGGCTACGCACCTTTAAATTTTAAAGGGGTGTTAGGTCTTCTGTGCAAGGAAAAACATATTGTGGCGTGGATATTGTACCTACTTGTGCCTCTGTATTCCACACCCTCCCCCAGGGATTTTTTCCAACAGATTCGATTCTAAAAAAATGGTGTTTTTATGTATTTTAAAAGGGGTTTTCTCATACAAGGGTTGTTTTTTATATTAAAGATCTTTCAAAAACAAGCATTTGCAATATATGTCTGTGAGGGAAGAAAATTTCCCTTTATTGCTCCCCCCTTCTGTATCTAGTAGTCACGGGCCTTTCCCCCCCCCCGGACAAGCTCAATTTAATTTAAATTTCAGAAAAAAGATGGCTCCAGCCTAGGACAGCTCAATTTAAAAAGTAAGAAGCCCCGGTAAATCCTCTCTGTGGAAGTCGCCACGCATGGGGTAAAACCCAAAAGAAAGGAAAACCCCCAAAGAATCTAATTAGCATGAACAAATGCTAGTCCCCGTTAAAGACTTCAATCAATCAAAAACCGTGGGTCGTCTCCGTATTTTATCGATTTATAGGCGTTGTATAATGGTGCATGGGGGTTTTTATCGCAAAAAAATGGAGCTCCCGCACGCCACAGGCCCCTTTCCCCGGGTTTTAGGAGATGGGGGGCTGAGATATCCAGAACCGGGCCTACGGGTCCCAAGATAAGCAGGTTTGGGTATTTTAGGGGGGGGTGGCCCGGGTTCTGATGGTACCCACGGCTTTGGTTCTGTGCCAATGCCCTGCGGTTATAGTCCATTTTTGGTTTTTGTATCGAAACGCATGACCCGAGTGGGAGGAGTTCTAGACCGTCCCCCGGGGTGTGTAGGGGCTGCCAAGGGGGTGCCCCCGCAGATTAAGCCGGGCCAGGCTTTGGGTCTTCCTGTTTTGATCCAAGGGGGGGGTACCGGGG
>JAODAL010082432.1:0-11581 GCA_025379985.1 Phyllomedusa bahiana
ATAAAATCATGCTCACTACGAAAAACCTTATCGAAGGGGCCGACTACGCTATCGATCGATCTCAAAACCAACGCAATCGCTCAACACTACTTCAAAACACCAAAACAGGACATAACGGGGAAAACCATGAACACGGGCTCGCAAAATATTTTGCCTACATAGCGACCAATATGGTAGATCCACGTACACGGGCTTTTTCAGGCGAAAACCTATAATGATTACGTACATTTACACATGACCACTTAATGTCTTCTCTGAAGGAGTCATTCTTTTTCCCTTTTCTTCCCCCAACTTTTTCAAGACCAAAAATGATGACCCTCCCCCGCTCAACCACCCTGCAAATTTCCCACACAAACACTTAAAATTTAAAACTTTTCCAGCACCTACCTACCGGCCCCCTTTGTACACCGAGAGAGGGGTGGAGGCGTGGTGGGGGGGTTAGCAGTGAAGGGGGGGCGTATTTTGTGTTGGAACAGACATCAAAATACAATGTGGGGGGGGGGCAAAGGGGGTACGACACAGCTTGCAGGAAAAAATCTCTTTTGGGGGACAAACCACCCCTTGGAGATTTTGCTCAACTGTGTAGACCCCCAAAAACATTTTGTGCACTTAAACCTGTACCAAAACTTCGGAAGATCACCCCCAGACAGACTTCATGGGTCGGGGGATATTTTTAAAATGCAGTTTTTGTACTTTAAAAAAAAAAAAATTTCGGGTTTTGCCCTTTAGAACGCGATTCACGGGACTACATAAACCAGGTTTTCGATCCATTTAGTTAAAAAAACGGTCATGAGGGGGGTATTTTTGGGTGGGAAAGGGCCCAATATCTAGACCTTCCATCCGATAATCACCCCCATGGTTTTTCCTTGGCCGGTTATGAAAAATGCCTCCATGTTAGATGCCTCTATTACAAACACTGGAAAAAAACATAATTACACAAAACACAATTTTTGATTTTTTTTTTTAAATAAACACTTCGACACCAGCCCACTTTATCCATTTTATTAAAAAAAACAGATCTAAGGCTGATCTGACATAGTCCACTGAATCTAAAGCAGTCAAAAAGGAAAACCTGTAAATAAACAAAAACATTCCACACATACAGTATACAAGTGCCATCCAGTTTTTTTCTAGCATAGGACAGCTGGGTGCCACTTGTGGGGGATGGGGTATCACCCAGCTTTTCTGGACACTGGATAGTCTATCCAGTGTCCGGGAAAGTTGGGTGATATCCCACCCCCCACTTGTGACACACAATTTTCCTATCTTAGAAAAACTGTGTGACCCCCTATGAAGGATGGGCTTTGACTAGCTTTCTGGATGCTGGATAGACTAACCTGTGTCTAGGAAAGCTGGTTACACAGATTAAACAGAAAAAGAAATACTTTTTCATGGGGTCTAGCCTTGGCAGGAACTGTATCCAATTTGTACTGATAAGCGAGTGCTGACTCGTGATAAATAAAAGTATTTTTTATTATCAGAAATTTTGTACACTCATACTACCTCAGGTTTCCTACTTCCAAGTGCAAATTTGCACAACAAAGGTGAGAGGAGCAATAAATACACAAGAAATTTGAGGTGTATTTAGGAAACTAGACTAGAAAGCACTTGTCTCCCTTCCTTCTTTTTCTGTCTGAGTTTTAGATAAGATGGATGACACCCCACTCCCACAAGTGACACACGGCTTGTCTAAGATAAGAAAATTGTGTGCCATTCCCTCCTACTTCTACCTTCCCAATCCCACTCTAAACCCTATCCCCTCCACCTCTACTCGCCTCCTCCATCCCTTCTAAAATCCCATCCTATCTACCCCCTACTTTAAGCCCACCTCCACATCCCCATGCTCACACTCTCACCCCCCACCACTGTACCCACCTTCCCCACTCACAGCCCCACAAATTCTCACTCTCACACTCCCTTCTCCCACTATTCACCCACACAGATTCTCACTCTCACACCCCCTCTCCAATGCTACACCCACATGGATTCTCACGCTCATTCCCCCTTCACCATCTCTACACCCAACACTCGCACACTCTCTGCCCCGCTACCCCATCCCCAGCTGTACTTAACAGGTCCTGCTGTAGAGCTGCAAGCAGTCTTCACAGTTCTGTGTTCTGCTTCACGCCCTGTTTGGCTTCCCCACTCCTCCTAGTAGCGCACTGGGGCTTGTTAAACTGATAGCTTCCTATGTTGGAGGCTGTCAGAACAATGGCAGCAGCAGTCAGTGGTTTTAGGGCAACATCAGATGACACTGCTCTGGTGCTACTTCTAGTGCATAAAACCTCCAGCAGCTGTTCGGCTGCAGGAGGGTCTGTAACTCTGTCGGGAGTGCGTGAGATTCCCGTTATATCCTGGATGCTCCCACATGACCCTGGAGAGTTGTCATGTATGGTTAAAGAAGTTGTCTCACCAGGCTGTTTCTCAGAGCCACAAGCATCTTTAGATTCACAGTTCCTCACTCTTCCTGGTTATGTTGTAGGTGGTTCTGTAGCAGGGATTAGCAAATCAGCGCCGTATTCCCAGCTCTTCTAATAGCAGTGACATAACTGCAGGAGATGTAATCAATAGTGCAGAAGGCTTGAGAGCTCAAAGTAAAGAATCAAAAGTAATTAATCTCCTTTGTTTGTTAGTGGTAACAAGACAAAGAGCAGAGAGAGAAGGGGAGAGCAGGACAGTAACCAGAGAAACCTGTGTGCACTCAGAACAGATAAAATCTCCTGAACAGGGAACAATGAAAAGAGGAATGTATTTGGAAAAAGGCTTGATTTAACGCTCCCTTAATGTTGAAAGATAATCTTTGTAGTGAGACAACTCCTTTAAAGTTTGTCAGTAAATAATGTAAGCAAGCTCTGTCTTGTAGATTACATTCAGTAGGAATTGACGTTACCATCCTGCCCACTGCTACTTGAGTCTGTTAGAGCAGAGAGAAGTGGTCAATAACCTAGGGAAGCTTGTGTACAAAAGCAGGAGATAAGATCTGTTCTAACTCTGAAATTAAGCAAAACCAGAGCATAATGTGTCTGGTAAAAGTCTTTTTTTTTACCTTTGCCTGCATGTTTAAAGCTAATCAATGAAATTGGAATACCCCTTTAGGTACAGTATCTAGTATTTAGGTACAGTTCAGGTGCCATCTGGCCTCTCCCAACTTTCACAATTTAACTTTTTGCAGTTGCTTACTTGCAAAATTATCATTTTCAATTCTTACAACAAAGCTCTATTGCCATGGTGTTGTGGAATAAATGAAATCAAAATGCATAACATACCAAAACTTTTGCATATGTTTCAAAAATGATTGCCCCTGACAGCTCACCTTTGCAGTATCTAAATTTGTCTGAGGCCCATCTGGAGCACCTTTGCTCTTGACTCTTTTGCCCCTTAATACACAAGAACTCGCTGAATCAATGTGCAACCCTGGCACAAGGAGTTGACAAAAAAAACTGAGACAAGTTTCCAGAGGTGCAGATCATCGATGGAAGAAATCCCATTCCGCAGACCTTATGACCATGTCTGCACAGCACTGCATTTTGGTCGAATTTTAAAGTGGCTTCAGTATTTAGAATCCACAAAAATCCGACTGTAACCAGTGCCCATAATTCGCAATAGAAAATCTAAGTTGTAGTCTACACAGCACGGATTTTGTATTGTCGGATTTCTAAACCACCAGATTCTGGTCTTCTACTAAACAGGACTACTTTACCACTCTCATAACCTCTCTGTGTGACAACGCAAACAATTATTAAACACCTCTAGCTCCCCACATGATCCTACGATGGCCCCTTCTCCCTTCTGTTATTTCAGCTAAAAATTTTGCCACACACTTCAAAAGCAGAATCAACAGCAGACGAGAATTTCCACCCATCCATACACATCCGCACAATGCTCTTTTCCCATGATGTGTTTTGCCATTATCACTCATGACAAGCTTTACCTACTACTCTCCAAATCTGACCTCAATACCTATCCTCTTGATCCAGTACCAGCCTATCATTTGTTTCAGATCTTTACCTTTTGCAGCTACTAGTTTATCTATCATCTGCTATTGTTCTCCCTGCAGAGTTTTTCCAAGACTTTCATTAATTTCTGTGGGAAGATCTCTGGAGTTGGGTGCAACCCCACAGGTAATCTTAACTGTTTACATTGTCCAAATAAAGGGGATTATGTCATCAATAAACATTTTTATCTAGTTTCAAATTCCAGAATCCATTTTTCACATCATATGCCAAAAATGTTTTAGTCTTTGATTGATCTGGTACTATGTCTTCTGTTGTAGACATTAGATAATGATTAGAGATGGGCGAATTGATTCTAACGAAGTGGAATTCGTTTAGAATTTCAGAAAACTTCGGTTCTGAACGAAATCGAAGTTTGGGGTACTTCGGTGAACGGGAAATGTGCTTTTGATGGATAAAATGGCTGCGAGCACATGGGGTTACATGGGGCAAAAGAACTCTGGAGGAAGAAGGGGCATAGCCTGCATGACATGTGCAGAGATGAAGCCAATCAGAGACCGGCGGGATTCTGTGACGTCACCGCACTATATAAGTCCGGGCGCGACGCTGGGAGCTCATATCGCTCTCACTGTGCTCATCAGGGAAGGTGCTGCCGCGGCTGATAGCTCTTACTGAAGAACTGATTTTTATACAGTGATTTTTGTGGGGTGTCTCAGCTTGTCTCAGAGCCTGTTCTCTTAATGTTCTATTTCTGATTTTTTGGGGTATTGGATCGGAAATCCAGTGTGCGTCCACTGCAGCTGCATATACATTCAATATCCAAGTGGGATCTAAGCCAGTACCTGTTGTATTCATTTAAAGAAACAGCATTTTTACAATACAAATACCACTTCAATTTTGGCTGCTCATTCTATTGCGCAATTTACATCCAGGGGTTAATTAAGCGTTGTTTTTGCTGGTGTGCTGACCCCAAGAAACCGTCATTTTCAACGCCAAAATATATACATTTTTCCTGTAGCATAATTCACAAGCGAAGGTTAATTACAATTTTATCTCTTGTTGTGTGGCGTAGAAAACACGCAATTGTAACACCCTACAAAGCTACTAGTTTGTGGTTGCTCAATTGTTTGGCGCAATTTACATCCAGGGGTTAATTAAGCGTTGTTCTGCAGTTGTACTCAGTAAAAGAAACTTTGTTTTTCACCGCCACAGAAGAAATTCTGCAGCATAATTCATATTCGAAGGTTAATTAAGCCTGTTTGTGCTTTTATATTCAGTAAAATACACAAAGTTTTTAAACGGCACATACAAGTAAATATTTCCTGCCCATTTTGGAGCGCATTTATACCCAAAGGGGTTACCCAACTTCTTAGTGGGTTCATTTGCGTCAAATACGGGGTGTGTATTATCTAACAGATACCACCCAAACAGGTCTGTACATTTTAGAAAAAACATATGTCAGACAGAGAGGGGCATCTTTTCACATGCGAGGGGCAGGGGCACAAACTTCCGGGCCCAGGCGCACACAGCAAGGGGAGGCCCGCGGGGGTCACTCGGGGCCACAACTCCGCGCCCATCTAGCGCTGTTTTTTACCAGCAACCCAAGGGTTCTGTTTGGGGTTGACTGGGTCACCACTCCTCCCAGAAAACATCGACAACCCCACCAAGAGTCCGGGATCGTCAACCCAAAACCCCTTTATTGGCAGGGCCCCGGGGAGGGGGTCACAGCCCCCCCTGTCCTCAACCCCCTCGTTCCATCCGGTTTCCCTCACCAGAGATCTCTATGGGCGGGGCTCAGCGCCCTATAAGCAGGAGAAAAATTTGAGAGGCAGTCAGCACTATTTTGGCAGCAAGAAAGGGGCCCAAATATCCCCGCTTTTTGCAGTAGGCGCAAAGTATAATTTTGAGAGGCAGGGGGCATTTTGTGAGGGGTCACCTCTGCTACCAAGACCGGGATAGGACGCATGACGATAAAAAACACAAATAGATATGATTAGCCGACCCATTTGGGGACCGGTGAGGAAAGGGGTTTTCATCATCGTCTGGAGAAGAGGGCGCCAGTTGCACGTAGGCAGGGGGCGCAGCCAGCAAGTGGGCATTGGGGCCCTGATCAGCGGATAGCACAGTGGAGGTCGGGGGCCAAGCGGCCCGGGAAAAAAACCCCCCTTTGCAGTCCAAAAAGTCGGCACGGGGCTCAGCGGGCACGGGGGGCATAGTCCTCAGGGGGGACGTTGGCGGTAAAATTCCGATACTCGGCGGGTTTCATTCTTTTTCTAAACACCGGGGGACCAATATGGGGGAAATGTAGAATCGTAACAAAAGTGAAGCGTGGCCAGGGGGCTAACGTTGGCACCCGGGCCCTGCGTCAAACAGGCGCGTCACCACCGTGGCCTGGGAAAACGTGGGTCAAGTGGTGGTCCATCCTGCCCCCCGCAGCAACAGCAGCAGCAGCGGGCCCGTGGCACCATGCCATTTTCGCAGTCAAGGCTCCCCCCCACCTCGCAGAAAGGGGCGTTTCTTTTCCTTTACATCATCTTCCGGCCAGAGTCCCCCGGGCCCCCCCCTACTCATGGCCTAAGCAGTCGTTGGGGGGCGATTCAAAGAACAACAGTATGGCCAACCATCCAAAGGGGCAGCACTGACCGGCTCCTGTCAAGTTGTTTGGATGCATCCCTACCTTTCCAAATTTGGACTCTGCACCATTTAAGAACAATGGCTTGTGCCGGCCAAGTGGGGGATTCCAAGCCGTAATTTCTTTTTTAAAAAGGCATAAACCCCACTTCATAAAAAGAAACAAAGGTGGGCCAGTCCTTAAGCTTTTCGGTTTTTTTTCCAAGGTGCACGGGACGCGACTCTGGACTTAACTACGGCAGGGCCCGTACGCCTTTAACGGCCCACGGGTGAAAGTGCTTCCGGGCCCCGGCACACCACAATTTTACAGGAGACGCCGCTTTCTCCTCCATGTTTCAAACTGCTTACCTGCGCCAATGTCCGGTTTTTCCTCCTCCTCCCCACCACCCCCACCATCTCACCTCCACAAGTCTCTCCACATCCCCATGTTAGCGAACAGCGGTGTCACGCAGTTCTACACCTGGCTTCCTCGGCGAACAAATCCACAGGGGAGGAACTGCTCCGCGTCAGCAGCAAGAAATCGAGTGTGGCTTTCCTCCGCGCCCAAATCAAATCGGGGAAACCCTGGTGACGGACAATGGGAGGGAACATGGTGTCCGCGCTGCCCGGGAGGGATGGGCCATGCGCCCTGCATGGCGCACGTTTCAATCTGGTTTTGAAAAGGGTTTCCCGAAGTCTTTCCCAAAGATCTTTAGAACATTTTTGAAAATGGCCAGGGAAACGTGCACACTTTATCCATTCTACAAACCAGACAACCATCCTCGAGTTTTCAGCGGCAAACGGCCTCCCCCCCAAAACACCTGAATCATGTTTTCCCCCCTTTAATTCCAGCCTGCACATTTGGACCCACGATGAACAGAAAAAGGCCATTAAACGATTTTTTTTTATGATCCCCAGACAGAAGTACTCCCCCCGTGTAAACTTTGAGTCAGCCAGGGGGCTATGCGTGACACCTGCCTTTGTTGAGGGCCCTTCGAGGAGGCGCGTTATTTTCAGTCACCAGGACTACGGGGTGAATAACCATTTCCCCGCTTCAGTCCTGGAAAAAGAGCTGAAAAAACTTCTGGGGGAGGGACTAGGGCTGGTGACTACTCTCGTGGGCCACATATCCGTGGGACTGAAATGGGGGAGAGGATGAGGGGGACATTGGAGCAAACCTTGTCTGGTGAAATGATGGATTTTTCACCCAGGGCAAGAGAGGAGGAGCAGGAGCAGCTGGAGGAGGGGGATGGAGATGGGGAAGACGAGGCAGATAAACCCCCAACACCGGGCAATACAGGGGAAAGGGAGGCAGGGAGCCCCCGGAGTCACAAGTGCAGATGGCCCGCAGCATGCTTATTTTGCCGGGCAGTGCCGCCGAATAGCAGCATCCGGCAGAGGATGACTTCTGGCTCTCCACCCCATTGGGGCCCCCCCGCTACCCGGGGGCCAAAAAAAGGGGGCCTTTTTCCCACATTGAGAGGGAGGGGCAAACCAAAAACATAGGAAAACCTCCAAATCAGTTGGGGGCTGCCCATGCCGGCATCGCCCCCCTCTGACGGGGCCGACCGGGGGGTTCCTCACGCTCACTTTCTACTGCCGCGGCGCTGGGAAGGTTGGGGGGGGGAGGAGCAGTACCAACCCATCACAGTAACCTAATTGGAGTCACTGAGAAGCTTTCCCTTTACCCCCTATGAGAGGGTAGTTGCCAGCAACAGCGGACCGGAGTATCCCTGAACCAACATGGGTTGGCCCACTTGGAAGCACTCTGTCACCCCAGTTAAAGATCCCTGGCTACTACAGCCAAACTGGATGGTGGCCGAAATTGCCGAGGTTTTCGTGGGGAAGCTGCCTGCCCCCAGTATGTGGCACAAGCGGGGGTTCAGTGCGGGGGGGGCCATCTTACCCCAAG
This sequence comes from Phyllomedusa bahiana, assembly GCA_025379985.1. Classification (NCBI taxonomy): domain Eukaryota; kingdom Metazoa; phylum Chordata; class Amphibia; order Anura; family Hylidae; genus Phyllomedusa; species Phyllomedusa bahiana. The sequence continues at coordinate 8,476 of JAODAL010082432.1, forward strand.
GAGAACCCCTTTCCACGGGAAATGTGGAACGACGACCTTTGTCCCCAAAATAATCAGGGGTGGACGGCCAGATTTCCACACACCCAATGCCTAGGCGTCAGACACATCAGCCATGACGCCCCACCCAAACTGTGAGAAATGAAATCTGGGTTCAAAATACCTCCTCAGCCACTATTCTGATGCCCAAAACCCCCCCTGATGCCACAAATCTGCAGACAGTTTTCCAACTCCCCCAACCATCTTTTCCAGGGACTGGTATTTCCACCCACCTCCACACTCTATCATTGTGCCACTGCTGACCTCATGCTGCTGCTGTGGCTGCTGCCCCCGTGACCTCCACACTGTGTCATTTTGCCCCCCTCTGTTCCTACCCTTTTTTTTCCACCCCCAAATGTCATTTTTGCCACGTCTGACCCATGCTGCCCCTGTGGCTGCTGCCATGACCTCCACACTGTGTCAATTTTTTCCCCGTCCCGACCTCAGCGCTGCTGTGGCTGCTGCCCGTGACCTCCACACGTGTTTATTTCCACTGTCTGACCTTATGCTGCTGCTGTGGCTGCTGCCCTTTTCCTCCCACGTGCTTGCCCCCCCTGTGGCCTACTTTCCTGTTTTTGCCACCTCCAAATTGATTGTGCCCACTGCCTGACCTCTCGCTGCTGTACTGCTGCCGTGACCTCCACACTGTGTCATTTCCCACTCTGGGCCTACTCCTGTTTTTGCCATCTCCAGAATGTCATTGTGCCACGCCCACCCAGCGGCTGTGGCGCGCCGTGACCCCCACACTGTGTCATTGTCCCACTCTGGGCCTACTCCGTTTTTGCCACCCCCAAATGTATTGGGGCCCCTGCCTACCTCATGCTGCTGCTTTGGCTGCCGTGACCTCCAAAAAACCGGTCATTGTCCCCTCTGGGCCTACTCCTGTTTTTTCACCCCAGAATGTCATTGTCCACTGCTGACCTCATCTGCTGCGGGCTGTTGCCGTGACCTACACACTGTGCATTGTCCCACTCTTGCCTACCCCCTTTTTTTTTTGCCACCTTCCAGAAGTGATTTGCCACTGTCTGCCTATCTCTGCTGTGGCTGCTGCTACCAAACACACTCTGTCATTGTGCCACTGTCTGACCTCATGCTGCTGCTTGGCTGCTCCCGGGGACCTACCACTCGTCATTGTCACTGCCTGACCTCATTGCTGCTGCCGTACCTCCACACTGTTCATTGTGCCCCTCTGTGAGCTTTTCATTTTTTTTGCCCCCCGAATGTCATTGTGCCACTGTTGACCTCATCGCTGTGGCGCCGCCTCAACCCTCCACACCTGTCAAATTTTTCCACCTGAGCCTCAGCTTGTTTTTTCCCTTTTCGGGTATGATTTTACGGGCAACATTCCCGCTTCATTTTTTGGTCAGTTTTGCCCTCTTAATGCTCAGGGAATTTTAAGTGAAGCGACTAAAGCGGCGGCAGTCAGTGCTGTCAACTAAAAAAACAAATTGTAAAGACCCAACCAAGCTCCCTCTGCTATTTAAGCTGGCACAACGTTCTACAGCACCCCGCAGGCTCTGTGCACCTGGAAAACGTTTTTACGTGATTCTTTTCCCGAAGTAATTCGGGAAAATTTTTTTTTTTTTTCCGAAAATTCGGCAAACTAACAAACAATTTCGGAAATTCGTTTCATCTCTAATAAGACCTATTTTTCACTAACAAAGGCGTAAAAAGAAAGCAATACATACCCTTACTTGCCTGCGGTTCTTCCCCAAAACCCAAATATATCCATTTATGCTCTTATGTTCAAATACTATACAAAAAAGAAATTGCCCCCTGGGGATCCATTGTGCAAAATTTTTCCATAAGTATAGGGTGCACAAACGCCCCAGACCTTGAAACTTTGTGTACCCAAAAAAAATATCACCTCTGAAAAATTTCCATTCCCAAATTTTTCTTTATTGATAAAAAATTTTTCAGAGTTGCTGGATTTACAAAAAATTTTTTTCGATGCCAATGTACTGTTGCTTTTTATGCCTAAAATTCTACAAATTTTTCCTTAAGGGATACTTTACAGCTTAAAACTCAAAACTAAAAACAATTTATAGATGTAGTAAAATCAATTTCCCTTTCAAAAAATTGCGTACTTTCTCTATTATTGAAAATTCAAATTGTACTCTGCCTGTTAAAAGTTTTCTTGAAAATTAAGCCCTAAACCGTTTTGACTACCACGAGGGGACGAACACCTAATGAATTTCAAGTTTGCTTGTCTCCATGGGTTTTCAGAAAATTTTTGTTGTGCACCCAAGTGCTCCTTAAGGGGCAATTGTTACTTTTAAACAAAGTAAATGAAATACATGGTACTTGCTTCACAATCGACTGAAATTTAACCTCGTCTTTTACACAATTTTTTGTTTTGTTCATTTGGGTTTTTGCTCTCGCTTTCCCAAAAGCCGTAACGTTTTTATTTATCTACATACCTTCTTTTTTTTTTTTTTTTTTACAAGAAAAGTAGTATTTTTTTAAAGGGGGTTTGATTTACTGCACCAAGAATAACTGTAAACCAAAACAAAATTCTTTTGGGGGGAAAAGTCATTTTTTTTGGGGGGGGCATTGGGTTAAGTAACATGTTATCTTTATTCTGTTTATCAGTTTGTACCCGGGGGAACCAAATTTTAATACTTTTGCAAGTATTACAGCTTTAATAAAATACTTTTTTTTATTTTTTTTAATTTGTTTTGTATCGCCAATAACCTTTTTAGTTTTCCATCTATGGACTTGTGTAAAGGTCAGACTTTTTGTAGGCTGAAGTGAAGTTTTTATTGGTACCATTTTGGAATCCATGCAGTTTTTTTTTTTTTTTTTAAAATAAGAATTTTTATTATATATTTTTTTTAAGCATTTACAAAATCAAAAACAATTACAGCCATAAACCTAGGTAAATAGCATATTAAAGGCAAAAAAAAGAATATAAGGTTTCCATGTCCAGCAAAAACAAAAAAACTCTTCATTGGGAGAGGGGTGTAAAACCTAGAAGTACTAAAGACAAACAAAAAAAATCTCTAAACAACAGGACCAAAACAAGGACAAAAAAAGACAAGGAAAGGGAAAAAGGAGTCGAGGGGGGAGG
>JAODAL010082433.1:0-11581 GCA_025379985.1 Phyllomedusa bahiana
TTCTTTTTTCCTTTTTTGAATCACCAAAAGGGAGTACCGGACTGCTTCAGAATGTGCCAATGTTTTCTAAGTAACCCCCTTTTTTCATTAGCTCATCATAAAAGGGTACCTAACAGCGTTTAAAATCGTTTTTTTTCCTTATTTTGTTTACTGATTAATAAATTCCTCTGTCACTAGTCAAAGCCCTAAAACCCCTTCCCCAAAAACATTCTTTGGATAACCCTTCCCTGAAAACGTGCATTTAACAAAATCTTCTTCATTGAAAGCCTCTTAAGAGAGCAGTTCCTCGAGCCCCTAAGAAATTGGCCTATGGGAAATCCCTTTTTTGGGGAAGATGGATGCCGCTAGAAAAGTGTAACAAACTGTTGGTAGCCATTTTTTTTTCCGAAAAATTTTTGTCTGAATCTCTTGTTTTTCATCCAAATAATTTGAAGATCCAAAAAAATTAATTCTCGAGAATTTCAAAAGTGAATTTCATCTAAATTTCATTATATTGGTCTAGAAAAATCCTTAAATAATTTTCACTACCGTCCAAAAAATAAAAACATCTCAATAAAGCCCCCCCAAAATAAAATCCATTGGGAAATATATAAAGCTTTCAGAAAAAAAAATAGCCTCCTCCCCCCAACCTAAAAAATAATTAGCAAAGCTGGCGCACAAACGTGCCCTGATCTCCCTTTATCTGGTGATAAAAGGTGCCATCAAACAAAAAATAAATTTTTCAAAACAAACCCAAAAGCGAAAAAAAAACATTTATTTTTCCATAAATTGGTACCTCTGTAAAAAAAAATACTGTTTGCTTTCGGCCCAGGTCATGTCGATGTTCTTTAGGGTTTACTCTAAACTTGCAAGAAGTGTCTTTCACTCATTACTAGACTTTTTTCACACAGTACCCCTTCTATCTTTAAGATACAAGGAAAGGGCCAGTGACAAAGGGCATCAAATAACGGTCAAATAAATCTGGGTAAAAAAAAAAAAAAAAAACTGATTTAATTTGCTGAATAAAAATTTCCCATTAGAGCTAATTAAATAAGAGGATATTTTAAAAAACATTGGTACATTTTGAAAGCAGATCCGGATCTCTAAGGTGATTTTCCCAAAATATCGTTGGTCACATAAAGAAGAGGAAAAAATCTTAGGGGTGAATTTTTGATAGTCCTTTTTAGGGAGATGCCAAAAAACTGGACAAAATCTCCGTGGTAGGGGTCATATCCTTTTGGCAACTGTTTATTTGTCCAAATTTTTTGGAAAACCAAGAATTTGTTAATCCTATTGATAAAGAAGATTTTGGGTAAAACAAATTTTTCAACTTAAAACCAGAGGGGTATTTATGGGGGTAGTGTTTCATGCCCCAAGATCTATGTGGGAAAAAAAAAGTATACCGAAATTTTTTCGTCGTCAAATTCGCAAAACATCTGAGTCAATTAAAACTAGAGCTGAATTTCCCCTAACAAGAACAAATTTTGGAATAAAATAATGGTAAAATAGGGGGTTTTCAAAAATTTTTGGGGGCTCTGGTTTTAAAAGCAGGGGAAAGAAAAGGGCTTTCGGGAAAGTAGTTTTTTTGCAGGAAGAGGCAAAGGGGATATTTTTAACCAATCATTAAAAACCCCAAAACCTAAATAAAGGGTTTTTTATTTTAAACCCATTTATTTAATCCGGGCCTTTTTCCCTAAAAAATTTTTTGGGGGGGAAACATTTTAAAATTGAAAGGGAAAAGAAATTTAAAAGGTACGGCCCCAGTGCTATAAAAATGGTTGAATATATGACTATAGGACCCAACCAGTGTTCACATACGTTTTTTTTTCCTCTTTTCCCCGCCCCCTTATCCCCCCCCTGCCCCCTCTCCCCCCCCCTTGTCCCTCATTTCCCAGAAATCTTGAAAAGGGGATGAAAAGGGTTTTTAAATCACATGGGGCCACAGTTTCTATTTAAAAAATTTTGGGGGATATATTTTTTTTTTGGGCCATAAAAATTTGGGGTTTAGCAATTTGAATCAAAACAATATATACATTTTATTTTTATGACGAGATGCATTTGGGAGAAAATTTTTCCCCATCTATTTTATTTTATACATTTATTGTTTTTTCTACCCCCCCCCTTTTTTTGATTTTTTCTAACTACAAATAAAAAAAAATGCAATAAAAAAGTATGCAAAAAAAAATAGACATGAATGTACTAACATTTTTTGAATATTTTCCCATTGAAAACTTATGAATGGGGAAACTAGTTTGAACTGTTAGAAAGAATTTTTAGGGGGGAAAGGGGTGGGGGGTTGAGGTTCCCGAGGGGGGGCGGGGCTAAACAAAAGGGGTTTTAAAGCTTTTTTAAAAAAAGGGAATTGAATATTAAAATACAGAGGAAAAAGGGGGTATATGGGAAGAGAAAAAGACAGCATGTACAGAAAAAATGGAGTATGTATTCCCCAATGAAAAATAAAATTTTCAAAACAGGGGAAGAAAAGGGTTTTAAATGGAAGTGAAAAAAGTTATAGTGGCTGTAAAAATGTAAAACCTTTTTCTCTTACCCCGTTCTAGGTAGCCCCTTACAAAAAATAATATGAAGAATTTGGGAAACCGGAACCCCCATAAAAGTTAGGGCAAAAATTTTTCCATTAGTACAGAAAGGGCAGGGGGAAATGTAAATAGGGCACAAGCCCGCAAATGGAAAAGGTAAATTTTGGGCCTGGGGAAATTTTTGTTTTAAAAAGTAAGCAGCAGTAGCAGCAGAAACCCACATATTTTTCAGTATGCATGCTGGAGAGGAAAGGGGAATGGGTATTTTTTTGAATCTCGGGTTTGGCCAATTTGGTGAGCCCCTTTATAGGGGGCGTACCTAACTTTATAAAAAAGGGAAATGACTAACCACATGGGACCAACCTAAAATTCAACGATGAAGCCATTTTAGCTGGTAAAAACATTTTTGGGTAGATTCAGCAGGGACTTTTTTAATTTGTAATTTCTCACCTCTTTCTACAATTGTCACCCACTACAGAGGGTCTCACAAGGAAATTTTTTTTTTATTTTTTAAATTGTCTATAGGATTAGGGATAAAACTGCCCAATTGGGATGTTTTGGACCCCTTTTAATTGGAGTCAGAAAACACTGTATATAATATTTCCCCCCTTTTTAAAAGGGGGGTGTCCCCCAGACTTATAATAGAAAAGGAGTTATTCCTTCACAATTAGAAAGGGGAAAAATTGAGGGGGTCAAAACCCAGTTTTTAAATATTGTTTTATAGAGGTTAAGTGTTATACATAAAAAAATTACGTTTTAAGGTTGTTTTTAAAAATTGAAAACTAAATAGATTTTTTAAACCTTCCCCCTACGTTAGGGCCCGTGACCCCCCTTTTTTAAGGTTTTTAAATGCATAAAAAATTCCCCTCCCTTTTTTTATTGCATCAAGTTTTTTTTGGGATTTTTTTCCAGGAACTTTTTTTTTAAAAAAAAATACAAAAAAAAAAACTATTTTACAAAATTGAAAAAATGCTCTTATTAAAATGTTTAACATTTTTTGTTTTTTGGGGTCAATTTTTCGACCCAGGTCTAATATAAAAGAAAAAAAAACAAATAATAAATTCCCCAAAAATAAAATCCTAAACACAATAAAACCAAAAGCCCACAGCCAGCTCTACCCCCAACAACTTTAGGGTTTGGGAAGGGCCACAGGCCCGTATTGGGCCAAAAACAGCTTACAGTTTGGGAAATTTTGCAGAGTATACATCTTCAGATTTAAAACAAACCCTGCAACAATGAGGGAAAGAATTTTTGAAAGCAAGCCAAATTTTTGGATTATATCTTTTGGAAAGATAAAAGGGGTCAGAAACGGGCAAAACAGCCGCAAAATGAAACAGAGAAACAAAGGTTTTTTCCCGAGGAAGGGAAGATGGAATGGAGTAAACAACCGGGAAAACCAAAAAAAGATCAGTCCCCGATGAGGGGGGCAACCGGGGCCGAAGCTCCTCCCCCCTGAAAAATTCAAACCCAAAAGTGGGAAGATCAATTTGGGGCTCATACCTCCAGATGTACAATTTTCAGGGGAAATGCTGAAAATATGGGCCCCGGGATACAAGGGTTTGGTGTGACAAAAGTAAGTGACATCAAGACATTTTTTTTGAAACGTTTTTTTGGGCCCTTTTAATAAAAAATCATTTTTCTTTTGACAAACCCCCGGGAAAGGGAAAAAAAATTCCAGCAAACCCTGTTTAAAGACCTTCAAGATTATGACCTTTGGAAAGGGCCCACATTTTTTGTTTCTTTTTCCTTACTTGGGGTTACAAATCCCCGCAATGAGGCCACTGACTCTGGGAGGCATCACAGGCAGGAAAAAATTTTTCCGGGCAACAATGTTCACTTTTCCCCAAAAAAATTTTAAAAGATATAAGTGTCCCCAGATTTGGGCAACAGAGACACCCAGAAAAAAAATCCCGAAAAATTGCTCCCAACCCGGGATGTTTTTGGGGGAAATGGGTTTCAGCTCCTTCCACTGATTTCAAAAACCCCCGGGCCAAGGGACAGAGACGAACGTTTTTCCCCCCTTTTTGCGGGAAAAAGCCCCCCTTTCCCGGGAATACATGCCAAGTAAGCCAGGCAAATTAAAGGCATAAAAACTGGGCAAACCTGTGATGCAAAAATAGCTAAAGGGATGGAAATCTACAATTTACAAAAAGGGAAGTCTTCAAGCGGCATCCCTGGGAAAAAAAAAAAGGAAAAAAGTGGGGAGTCCTCGATATGACTACGGACCAGGGTCCCCAACATTACTTTTTGACAATTTTTTTACCAGCTATGACCTTTGGACCCAAAAACTTCCAGGGGGAAAAAAAAAAACCCTGGGGGCACAGTGAAAAAAAACAAAAACCCAGCTTTCCCCCTGAATTGGGTTTCAATGAAGGACAGGGGTCCACTTTCCTCAAAGGGGTTTTTTTTTTACCCGACAAAAACCCCCACGCTGTTTCATACTTTCCCCAAAAAATGATGGAATGTGGTAAAGATGTCCACCCAAATTCACAAAAAGCAGCGTTCATCAGGAAGTTTACAAAAAGCCAGAAACATCCCCGGACCTTTTAACAAAAACCCAAAAAGGAGTCGACAACCTGGCAACTGACCCCCGGGCCCCCTACCAAAATTTCCAGCAATGACAGGGGATGGGCCCAATTTGGTTTGTAATTTCCCCAACCCTCCTTGATGTGTCCCCATTTTGTTTTTTGGAAACCCCAACCACCAAAGGAAAGGGGAAATTTAAAAGAAAAAAAAAAAGCGGAGGATGTTTCCCCTTTTAGGAACTAGGAAAAAACCCCTTTTCCCAAGGGGCCCCCATTGACCAAAGGGAATGGTTTCCCGGGGGCCCAGGGGCCCCCCCCCCTGCCGGGGCCCTTGGGGGTGACAACTTTCCCGAAACTCAACAAGGGGCTTCACCCCAAACCCACAGGGGGGGGGGGGGAAAAAAAAAAGCATCATCACCAGCAACCCTTTCCCCAACCAGCCCCTGCCCAACATCAACCCAAAACCCCCGTGAACCAAACCCGATTTCCCAAAAGAAAAGGGGGTTTAAGGGGCCCCGCCGTAAACAATAAGGACAAAAGACAAAAAACCCCTCGTTCTTTTGCCTGCCAAAAAAATTTCTTCTTTCAAAGAAAAACCAAAAAAAAGTGTCCAAATTTTTGCCACACATCATTTTAAAAAACTAATGCATCAAAAAAATATACTCTTTATTTCGTTGAAATTTGGGTTTTTCTTGATTGATTGTGTTTGTTTGTTTGAACCCAGAAAAACACTTTTTTTTTTATTTTTTGCTATTAATGTTTAATATAATTTTTTATCTTTTTATTTGTATTAAGGGTTTTATAAAAAAAAATAAAAAAAAAATTTTTTTTTTTTTGGGCCCTTTTTTCCCTAAAGAAATTAAGGGTAGGGGGCAAAAAAGGGCCCGTAACAAACCCTAAAAAGGGATCTTTTGAGTTAAAAATATAAAATATACATATGTATATTTTTTTTTAAATTTTAAAAATGGTGTTCTAAAAAAAATTTATAATATTTAGGTAATAAAAAAAACTTTTTTTTAAATTTTTTAATTTTTCCTCTTGAGGTTTTTTTAATTACAATATTTTTTTTATTGAAAAGAAGGGTATGCTCTCAAATTAAAGGGCCCAAAGGGCCACAAAAAAAAAAAAATTTTAAAAAAAAAATCAAATCCTTCCATGGAAAAGAGAAACCCCAACAAGGTAACTAAAGGTTTAAAAACAAATTTGGGTCATAAAAAAACTTTTTTTAGGGTAACCTAAGAGGGGATTTTAAAACACCCGGGGCAAAACCGACTCGTTTAAAAAAAGAAAAGGGGAAAAAAAACTAACACTAAGGAAGGTTTAAAATTTGGGCCCTTTAAAAAATTTGTAAAAATAGTGATTAAAAAATCAAATCTTTGTTCCCCCCCCTTGCAAAATTTTCCCTTTTTTTTTGGGGACTATTGACAAGGTTTTCAAGGCGCACCCCCCCTTTCAAAAAATTTTCACCCCTTTGTGTTTTTTCCCTTTTTCAAAAAAAGGATTGGGATCAACTTTTTAGGGGCCCCAAAAATATTTTTTTTTGGGGGTTTTCAATTACAGGTAAGGCAAATTAAAAAAAACAAAGCAATGTTTTGGGAAAATACATTTCAAAAAAACAGATTAATTTAAAGGGGAACCCCTTTTCATACATGACAATTTGGAAAAGGGGTTAGCTTTATTTTTTTGTTTGTTTGGGAAACCCCTTAGCCATGGGGTTTTTGGGATGAATTATTGAAAATAACTTACCCTAGAGAACACAACCCCAATAATTTTTAAAATAGCCCCCCCACCTTCAGGGCTCCAGCATAGACAAGGGTTAAGGGAATAGATCAGTCCCCAAAGGGGGAAAAGAGCCCAATTTTGGGCCCAATTCACCCCCAATTTCCCTTTAAAGGGGGCCCCAATTTTTAAGGGTTAAAAAATGGAAGTTTAAAAAAGAAAACCACCCAAAAGGGAAACAAAGGTTTTTTAAAAAGTAAATATTTAAACATTTTCCCCCAAAAATACCCTAATAGTTTGGGACTAGTGGGTTGGGGAATGGTTTAAAAGGGTCAATTTTCAAGGGAATAAAGCTTGTAGGGGTTTTTAAGTCCCCCACAACCAAAAAAAATTTACTTGTCAGATTCTGCGGTTCAAAACAATGTGGTTTTACATTGAGTATTTTACACAGTGTTGCATGTGGATTTGGGATAGTTTTTTTTTTTTTTACTTGTGGTTAACAGTCAGAAATGAGTCCCATTCATTTCAATGTGTTTTGGGAACACATTCACATTAAAAACATAAAAATGTTTTGGCCACGTTTTAAACAAGGTTTTTAGCCATTCCCATTGACATTAGTAGTAAATTTCCATGTGTTTTCCAACCAAAGAATGAACATATTCAAATTTTTTTATGGTGAAAAACTGACCACCAAAAATGTGTTGTATGACGCGTATTTTCTATTGCAGTCAGTGGGAATGGTTTACTTTCAGCTTTAGACAAGTATTTCAAGCCGGAATCTGCATGGTTCTGATTAAAATACTTGTCATGGGATAAAAACTGTTCACTCTGGTAGCTAGAATTTTGAGTCCTACTCTGACTCAGCAAAATAACTATAGGGGCTTCTTTCATAGATTTTAAGAAGCAAAGAAACTTTGTCATAGACAGCTGCAAATAACTATGATTATCATTAATCAATTCACAATTTGATTTGCACCAATTTTACACCAAATCATCACAGTTAAAAGCTGTCTGTATGTTACCCTTTACTTCTATCAGATTTATGAACCCAGTCACGCAAATGTGTTCTGCTGTATTTTGAACTTTCACAGAAGTTAACAGTAACAGCTGCACATCTGTTGCCACCTCTATATTTGAAGTGGCTATGAAACTGTCACGGTCTATGCCAGGGGTGTCAAACTGCCGGCCCTCCAGCTTTTGGGAAACTACAACTCCCATCATACCCACTGTTACAGATTATACAAATGCATGATGGGAGTTGTAGTTTCCCAGCAGCTGGAGGGCTGGCAGTTTGACACCTGTGGTCTATGCTGTAGTCCCTGTTCAGGGCCGCAGACATGGCCATGTCCCTGCTGCGTTCCTCGTTTAGCCCCGGTCCCTGCCGTGTCCTTTGTTGCTGTTTACTCATCTGTCCTCATCTTTTTTCTGCCTGCATTCCTGTCTGTGTCTACATGAGCTGCACGTGCCCGCTGGTCTGGATTTAAAGAGACAGTGTCCCAATTACCTATTCAATGACCTACGACCTCCTGTGATTAAGAAACTTCATGCCTCTGATCATATTCAGTTCATTAATGTCCATCTGAGCTCCTGGCCTCTGGTTCCTGTTCCCGCTGTTATCCTCCGATATACCAGTCTGCTACCTATGTACGTTTAGTCTTTTATCTGCTGTCCTGTTAGCCTGATACCAGTGTTCCTCATTATGCTACTACCTGCTGTCATGCCAGTCAGCTAATTATCTAGGACCCAATTTCCAGCCTACGTTTAACCCTGTAGTGTCTTGGCTGCTGTTCCAGTTACCTATGTTCCTGTATCTATGTTTCTGCTGTATCCTGCCATTGAACCATTCTGTTACCTGCCTGGGACTCTTTCATCTGCATGTACGTGTGTCTTTTGTCCTGCACTTTGGATATCATGATGAGTAGTCACATCAGGGGTAGCAACCTGGGGGTTCCCCCCAACTAAGCCCATCCAGCCTTGTGGTGGGCTCTGGTGAAGACCCAGGGGCCCCTTAGACTCTTCTCCCGGGCCTGGTCTCCATACCTATATCATCAATACTCATGGTGGCCAAAAGGATTTACAATACCCAGCCTTTGATGTGTCAGTGCCTGCTGACCCCGTTGAAATGTGACTGTGAACCTAGCTGGTCAAGGATAGGGATGAGCTATATTATCAGCAAAAGGTAAAATCGGCACGTTTTTTAGGCTTATCGAAAATTTCCGATCACGCAATAGTTTAGGTGACAATCTTAAAGATAATCTATTACTATCGCGCCATTTTCAGCATTTCCTGTCATTTTGGCGGCCAGCCAATAAGTTCCGAGGATAGAGGGGGGTGAGGAAGATGTACGCGTAAAGACGGGGGGGGAAAGGAAACCCAAAATTGGCTGAAAAAAACACGTAAACCTCGTTTTTATCAAAGCAACTTTTTTTCCTGTTCACCCTCATTTTTCGCCCTATCACTTCACAGTGGGAAAGGTTCTGCTTTTAAAACCAAATAGCGTTCCAATACTCTGAGAGAGAGTCTCTTCAAATACAAAAAAACCAAACCCCCTGCTATAATTTATAAAAAGTTAGATTAGAAAATTTTTCACTTTTTTTTTTAAAATTTAGAGAAATTTTTAAAAAGATATCTTCTGGTAGTCCCCGCCGCAGGGTTTGCGGGAGGGGGGTGGGGGAAGGGAGGGGGGGGGTGAGGGGCAGCTGCCGGGGGAGGGACAGTAAATTCCCTTTTTTTTTGTTTTTCATGGTGCCAAAAAAACCCCGCATATTAATCCATATAAACTTTTAAATTTACTTTTTTAATTAAAATTTCCGTGTTTTCGGTTGCTGAAAAAGAACTCAGTTAAAAAACGCATATTGGGCGGGCATTTTGAAGCCCCCGCCAGGGGGGGAAAGGGGCCATTTTTTCGGGACAGTTTTTTCCCCGGTGAAAATTTGTGCCGATTTATGTCGGCCCGGGGGTGCGCTCATACATCCCCAAATGTAAAGTTCCCGCCCCCTCTTTCATTGTTTGGGGGCGCAGTGGGGGGACTTAGGCGCAGGCAGGACTGCCCCTAAAAATTTTTTCCCCCCCTAAACGAATTCGATCAAAAAAACCGGTAAAGTCCTCCTCGCCAGGGGTGTGGGGCGCATGCGGGACTTGGGGCAAAAGTGGGGACGGCCTAACATGTTTTTCCGGGTTTTCGAGCAGCTGGAAAACAGAAAAAAATCTTTAAAAGATGTCCGTGCGGAAAGGAGTTTTAATCAAAAAATGGGCCTTTTAAAAAAGGGCAAAAGCATTCTCTGAAAAAGACTCAAAAAAAAAACCTAAAAAAAATATAAAAATAAAACCACTTTTTCCAAAAAAACTAGAACGGGGGGCCTACATGGGGAATTGGATATTAAAATTGCCAGGAAATACAGTAATTCAAATTCTGTAAGCTCTTCTCATTGGGCGGGCCCGAAACCAGCCAATCAAAAGGAAAACGACCCGGGACCCATTATAACCTATGGAGAAAAATTTTTACCAAACAAAATCAAAGGGGGGACAAATTCAAAATACAGTAAAAAAAGGGAGGGAAAAAAGCTGATTGGCTTAGCTAGAGAGGGCCCTTGGCTATCCCCCCCGGGCCCAAACAGAGCGCGAGCTAAATTGCCCCCCATTATAGTCTATTGAGAATCGGGGGGAATAAAACTCAGCCCCCCAGCCCCCGGCGGCATGGAGTTTGATTAAAAAAAAAACTTTTTAAAAGGGTTTTAAAATATTATCTGAAAAAGAGCTGAAACCCTTCCCATAAACATAAAACAATCAAATCCCCAAAAAAAGCTTTTGGCCCGAAACCCGGCGCTACATCAGGAATTGGGGAAAAAGAGAATTGCCGGAAATTCAAATAATTCAAATTCTTTTAAACCCTTCCATTGGCCCCGGCCCGAAAACCCCAAACCCAAACCGAATTTGGGGCAACAATGAACCAAACATAAGCAAAGGAGAAGTATTGGGCCCAAATTAAAAGAAAAAAAGGGACAGTTTTAAAATTTCAAAAAAAAAGGCAGAAAATAGCTTTATTGGTTTGGGGCCCAAAAGCGGCAGATATGGAAAACCCCCAAACATAAAAGTAAAAGGTCTAAATTTTTAAGGAGAAAAAAAGGACAAAAGATGGGAAAAAAGGGGCGGCCCCTAAAATTATTCTGTCTAGGGGAAAAATTCAATTTCTGTATTGGGGTTTTTGGGGGAAAAATGGGCTCCTTTTTTCCCGCTTACCCAATCAGCGGGCTGAGCTTTCCTTCTCCCTAGATTTTTTAAAGGGGAAAAAAAAAATGCAAAAACGACTCTGTTTGGGGGATTTGGGTAAGTTAAAAGAGGGGGCGGTTAAATTTTGGGCCCCAAAGGGAGAAACAAGCCCACGCTCCTTTTTGGGTTTTTTTTAATTTCATTCTGTAATTAAACTGAAATAAAAAAGATAATACTCCCCAAGTTGACCCCATGGGTAAATAAAAATTAAACAAAAAAATGGGGGAAAAAAGAAAAAAAAAAATTAAATTCAAAAAAAATTCAAAATTATGTTTGTATGGGGAAACCCCCTCAAATTTTACAGGGACCTTTGGGAATTCCCAAAAACCTTTAAAAAAAAAATAATAATAATAATTTTCTAGTGTTGACATTTTTATCCCACAAAGTTTTAAATCCCGGCCCCGGTTTTTTTGGTGAAAACGAAAATTTTTTTCCCGATCAAAGCGATAATTTAAATTTAAAAAACCCGTGCATCATCTATTTAAAATCCCCGGCCCTTTTTTTTGGCGCTTCCTGTAAATTTGGGGGGGGCCAGCAAATGAGATTACAGAA
>JAODAL010082434.1:0-11580 GCA_025379985.1 Phyllomedusa bahiana
CCCCCCGTAATGAATGGAGGCAATTGTGCGGCTCAGGCTTCTATGAAGAGACCTCAATGGAAGAACAAGTCTCCCAGAAGGATAGACAACCGCTCTGTCCTCCAACAAGTGCCACCAAGAAGGGAATTCAGTTGTTTTGGGGATAAAAGTTGAAATTTGGGGCTTACCCAAAGCATAAACTGTAAATTGTTTTTAAATACTTTAAAATTTGACCAATAAAAAAATTTAAGGGTTAAAAAAAAAAAAAAGGGAATTCAGTGACCCTTGCTTTATTCCAATAACCGTGGCCCCACTATAAAATGAAGCACTGGGCCCAAAGGGGGCATAGGGAAATTTTTAAAAAAAACATTTCTGCTATCTAAAGGAAAAAAGAAAAAAAAAATTTTTTTTGATTCCCCAAATTACACTTTTTTAACAAAACTGTTTAAGGCCCCCTCCCTTTGGGGGCCCGTTGAAGGGTTTGGGGGGGCCCTTTAAAAAATTTTGATCAAAAGTTTTTTGAAATGGAAACTCAAAAAAAAAAAAATCATGTTCCTGATAGCAGAAATGCTTTTTCCAAAAAATTTCCCATGGGCCCCTTTGATAGTTTCCCAGTTTTAGTGTGCCACTGTTTTTTGGAAAATTTTTGCATGTATAAAGACAGCCGCAAACCCGTGTTTCACCTATGTTTTTTTTTTTCAAAAAGTTTTTTTTTTGGGATGTTTTATAACCCAAAATTGCTTCTAAACCCTTGCCTATACCTGACCCCCAAGGAAAATTTCCCGGCCCCCGGGAAAAAAAAGTCCCTACAAACCGGGGACCCAAACACTGTGCCCCGAAATGAGCAGATTACAGAGGCGAGTCAATGCTGCGAGGAATCTCCAATATAGGTGACCCGGGTCCGACTACAGATGCGTCCAGAAGGACAGGGGAGCCCATCTAGACAACTGGACGGTTCAAGGCCTCTCGTCTCCATGCTAAAGCATCGTTCCTCCAATGTAGAGGAGCTCAGGGCGGTGAAGTTGGTGCGTCTTTGAAGTTCCCGTAAAAAGTCTGTTCCCCGACAAACCCAAAAGCGGCAACGCGGTACAAAAAACCCTGGGGGGAAAAAAAAGGGCCCCCATCCCTACGAAAAAAGCTTCCAAGATCTTCTTCTCAAGAGAGAACATCAACCAGAGAATTTTGATTTCCAAAAAAAAGGGTTTTTCCCAACTTGACCGAGAGGGGGCCCGGGTCTGAAAACTTGGTTTCAAAAAAAGGAAAATAAAAGGGGGTTCCCAAATCCCCCCTCCTGAATCACAGAATGATCGGGCCCAAAGGTTAAAAGCTCTGAAAGGTTTCCCATCCTCCCGGATCAGAGAGTGAACACCTATGGGTTTCAGCTTGAAGGCCCCGGACATTCTTACCACCTGGATCAGAGGGTGATCGCCTATAGTTTTCAATCTGAAAGGGGGCCTACCATTCCCAGGTCCCGAGATCACGGCTCTGAAGGTTCCCACCATCCTGGATTCAGAGAAAGGGGATCGCCTATTTGTTTCAGATCTGAAAGGTTCCTACCATCCCCAGGTCAGTGGGTCCCCGGCCCCTGAAAGGTTTCCCCAATCCTGGGGGAGAAAAGGGGATCACCTATGATTACAGCTTGGGGAAAGGTTTTTACCCCTCCCGGATCAGAGAGATGATTCCCCCTATGGGTTACAAACCGGGAAAGGGTTTCCCCCCTTTCCCAAGTCAAGAGATGATCGGGCCCATGATTACAGCTCCCGAAGGTTCCCACCACCCGGGTCAGAGGGTATGATCGCCTAAAAATTTCAAACTCTGGGAAAGGTTTCCTCCCAACCCCAAAGGGCAGAGAGATGATCACCTATGCTTACAGCTTGAAGGGTTTTCTAAACCCTCCCGGATAGAGGATGTCGCCTATCTTTTCGCTCTGAAGGTTTCCCCCCCACCTGTCAGAGAGATGAAACGCCTATGATTACAGTCTGGAGGGTTTTCCACCCTCCTTTTGGTCAGAAATATCCCTATGTTTCGCTCGAAAGTTTTTACCATCGGTCAGAAATGATCGAATGCTAAGGTCAAGGTTTTAAAACCTGGGAAGGAATTTTCCATTTAAAAATTTTTTAAAGGAAAATTTAACCCGTTAGGCTTAAGGTTCTAATCCCGTTAGAGATGATCCCTGTTTTTCAGCTTAAGGTTCCCCCATCCCGGGAAAAAGGAAAAAAATTTATTTCACCCTTTAATCCCCCAAAAAAAATTTTTCCTAAACCCCTTATTCCAATCCAGGGAAAGATTTGATCCCCTTAAATTAATCCCCCGGAGAAGGGAAAACCCTATATTACACTCTGAAGGGTTTCCCACCCTTTAGGGCAAAAGGATCCCATATTAAAACCCGAAGGTTCCCCCCCCCCGGTCAAAATGCCCTATGATTACAGCTCAAGGTTCCTCCATCCCGGGCAGAGAGAGATACCTATGATTACAGTCTTAAATTTTCCCACCCCGGGGTCAAGAGGGTTTTTATTTGGGTTCCCTTTTTCCCCTCTGGTCAGAAGGGTGACGCCCATTACGGGTCTAAGGTTTCCCCATCCTGGGCAAAAGAAATGAATTTGCTTGAAGGTCCACCCTTAGGGAGAGATTCCCATGATTTCGCTCTGAAAGGGTTTCCCCCCCTGGTAGGAGTGATACCCCAAAATTTCGCTCTGAAGGTTCCTACCACCCCAAAAAAAAAATTAAAAAACACCGAAGGAAAGGGGGGGGGAAAATCCCTTTTACTCTTAAGGTTCCCCCATCCTTGGGGGGTAAAAACCCCCCTTAAATTTCCATCCCCCCCGCCCCCCCCCCCCCCCCCCCCCCCCCCCCCCCCCCCCCCCCCCCCCCCCCCCCCCCCCCCCCCCCCCCCCCCCCCCCCCCCCCCCCCCCCCCCCCCCCCCCCCGGATCAAAAGATAGCTGATTGCTCTGAAGGTTCCCCACCATCCTGGATAGAGAGTATCGCCTATATTCAGTCTGAAGGTTCCTCCATTAGGTCAAAAAATGATCCAGGCTCTGAAAGGTTTCCCCATCCTGGTCAAGAGTATCACCTATATTTACACTTGAAGGTTCTTTCCCCCCCGGTCAGAGAGATGATCGCCATATTACAGCTTGAAGGTTCCTCCCCTCCTGGTCAGAGAATAACCCTAGATTACAGCTCTGAAGGGTTCCCCCACCCCGGGGGAGAGAATGATCCCTAGATTACAGCTCTGAAGGTTTTCCCCCATCCATCAGAGAGTGACCCTATGTTAACTTAAGTTTTTTACCTCCCGGTAGAGGATTCCCTATGTTTTAAACTTGAAGGGTTTTTTCCCCCTCCTGGTCAAGGTGATCCCTATATTACAGTCTGAGGTTCCTACCCTCCTGGTCAGAGAATGATCGCCTATGATTTTCAGCTCTGAAGGTTCCTACCATCCCGGGTCAGAGGATGATCCCTATGCTTACAGTTGAAGGGTTCCCACCATCCTGGTCAGAGAGATGATGCCTATTTCAGCTCTGAAGGTTCCTACCTCCTGGTCAGAGAGATGCGTTAGTTAAGCCGAAGGGCCCCCCATCCGGTCAGAGAGTGATCCCTAGTTACAGCTCTGAAGGTCCTACTCCCGGTCAGGAGTGATCCCTATGGTACGGGTCTAAGGTTTTCCCACCATCCCGGGCAAAAGATGATGCCTAGTTTTCAGTTGAAGGTTCCCCATTGGTCGAGAGATGATCCCTTGATTACGCCGAAGGGCCCCCCTCCTGGATTTAGAGGATTCCCCATTTTACGTTGAAGGTTCTACCCTCCAGGTCAGAGAAAAGATCCCTATATTACAGCTCGAAGGTTCCTCCATCCCGGTAGAGATATCGCCCATGTTAAGTCTAAGGTTCCCCATTAAGGTCAGAGAGTGATCCCTATGGAAAGCTTGAAGGTTCCTCCATCCTGGTCAGGAATTTATCCCCATGTTACAGTTGAAGGTTCCCCCCTCTGTCGAGATGATCCCTTTTGTTTTCAGCTCTGAAGGTTCTCCATCCTGGAAACGGAGTGATCGCCTATTTTACAGCCTTTAAGGTTCCTCCCTCCTGGTCAGAGAGGTGATTCGCCTATGATTACAGCTCTGAAGGTTCCTACCATCCTTGTTCAGAGAGATGATCGCCTATGATTACAGCTCTGAAGGTTCCTACCATCCTGGATCAGAGAGGGTGGATCACCTATGAATACAAGCTCTGAAGGTTCCTACCTCGTAGGTCAGAGAGATGACACCTATGATTACAGCCTGAAGGTTTCCTACCATCCTGGGTCAGAGAAATGATCCCTATGATTACAGCTCTGAAAGGTTCCTACCAAACTAGGTCAGAAGAGGGTGAACGCCTATGATTACAGCTCTGAAGGTTCCTACCATCCAAGGTCAGAAAGGGGATGATCGCCTTTGATTACAAGCCTAACCAGAGATTCCACCATCCTAGGTCAGAGAGATGATCGCCTATGATTACAGCTCTGAAGGTTCCTACCATCCTGGATCAGAGAGGTGATCGCCTATGGTCATGGCTCTGAAGGTTCCTACCATCCTAGGTCAGAGAGATGATCACCTATGATTACAGCTCTGAAGGTTCCTACCATCGTAGGTCAGAGAGATGATCACCTATGATTACAGCTCTGAAGGTTCCTCGCATCCTGGTCAGAGAATGAATCGCCTTATGTTACAGTTCTGAAGGTTCCTACCATCCTGATCAGACAGATGATCGCCTATGATTACAGCTCTGAAGGTTCCCCATCCTGGGTTTGAGGAGATGATCACCTATGATTTCAGCTCTGAGGTTCCTACCATCCTGGTCAGAGATAGATCACCTATGGATTACAGCTCTGAAGGTTCCTCCCATCCTAGGTCAGAGAGATGATCACCTATGATTACAGCTCTGAAGGTTCCTACCATCGTAGGTCAGAGATGATCACCTATGATTACAGCTCTGAAGGTTCCTACCATCCTGGTCAGAGAGATGATCACCTATGATTACAGCTCTGAAGGTTTCCTCCATCCTGGATCAGAGAGAGATCACCTATGATTACAGCTCTGAAGGTTTTCCCACCATCCCGGATCGAGATATGATCGCCTATGATTACAGCTCTGAAGGTTCCTACCATCCTAGGTCAGAGAGATGATCACCTATGATTACAGCTCTGAAGGTTCCTACCATCCTGATCAGAGAGGTGATCACCTATGATTACAGCTCTGAAGGTTCCTCCCATCCTGGATCAGAGAGATGATCGCCTATGATTACAGCTCTGAAGGTTCCTACCATCCTAGGTCAGAGAGATGATCGCCTATGATTACAGCTCTGAAGCTCTGAAGGTTCCTACCATCCTCGGTCAGAGAGATGATCGCCTATGATTACAGCTCTGAAGGTTCCTACCATCCTAGGTCAGAGAGATGATCGCCTATGATTACAGCTCTGAAGGTTTCCACCATCGTTAGGTCAAGAGAAGATCGCCTATGATTACAGCTCTGAAGGTTCCTACCATCCTGGTCAAGAGATTGATCGCCTATGAATTACAGCTCTGAAGCTCTGAAGGTTCCTACCATCCTGGATCAGAGAGGTGATCGCCTATGATTACAGCTCTGAAGGTTCCTACCATCCTAGGTCAGAGAGATGATCGCCTATGATTACAGCTCTGAAGGTTCCTACCATCCTAGGTCAGAGAGATGATCGCCTATGATTACAGCTCTGAAGGTTCCTACCATCGTAGGTCAGAGAGATGATCGCCTATGATTACAGCTCTGAAGGTTCCTACTCCTGGATCAGAGAGATGATCACCCATGAAATTTCAGCTCTGAAGGTTCCCCAGTCGTAGGTCAGAGAGATGATCCTATGATTAAAAGCTCTGAAGGTTCCTAACGTCCTGGATCAGAGAGATGATCGCCTATGATTACAGCTCTGAAGGTTCCTCCCATCCTGGGTCAGAGTGATGATCGCCTATGATTTCAGCTCTGATCTTTACTAACGTCGTCGATCAGAGAGATGATCACCTATGATTACAGCTCTGAAGGTTCCTACCGTCGTAGGTCAGAGAGATGATCACCTATGATTACAGCTCTGAAGGTTCCTACCATCGTAGGTCAGAGAGATGATCGCCTATGATTACAGCTCTGAAGGTTCCTACCATCCTAGGTCAGAGAGATGATCGCCTTTGATTACAGCTCTGAAGCTCAGAAGGTTCCTACCATCCTGGGTCAGAGAGATGATCGCCTATGATTACAGCTCTGAAGGTTCCTACCATCCTGGATCAGAGAGATGATCGCCTATGGTCATGGCTCTGAAGGTTCCTACCATCCTAGGGCCCGGAGATGATCACCTATGATTAGAGCTCTGAAGGTTTCCTACCATCGTAGGTCAGAGAGATTTATCCCTATGATTACAGCTCTGAAGGTTCCTCGCATCCTGGGGCAGAGAGATGAAACGCCTAAAGAAATTACAGCTCTGAAGGTTCCTACCATCCTGGATCAGAAGATTGATCGCCTATGATTACAGCTCTGAAGTTTCCTCCATCCTGGGTTCCAGAGAGATGATCACCTTATTTAAACTCTGAAGCTCTGAAGTTCCTACCATCCTAGGTCAGAGAGATGATCACCTATGATTACAGCTCTGAAGGTTCCTACCATCCTAGGTCAGAGAGATGATCGCCTATGATTACAGCTCTGAAGGTTCCTAACATCCTAGGTCAGAGAGATGATCACCTATGATTACAGCTCTGAAGGTTCCTACCATCCTGGATCAGAGATATGATCACCTATGATTACAGCTCTGAAGGTTCCTACCATCCTAGGTCAGAGAGATGATCGCCTATGATTACAGCTCTGAAGGTTCCTACCATCGTAGGTCAGAGAGATGATCACCTATGATTACAGCTCTGAAGGTTCCTACCATCCTAGGTCAGAGAGATGATCACCTATGATTACAGCTCTGAAGGTTCCTCGCATCCTGGATCAGAGAGATGATCGCCTATGATTACAGTCTAGAAGGGTTCTCCACATCTGGATCAGAGATATGAACGCCTATGATTACAGCTCTGAAGAGTTCCTACCATCCCGTCAGAGAAGATGATCACCTATGATTACAGCTCTGAAGGTTCCTAACCATCCTGACAGAGAGATGATCACCCTTTGGATTACAGCTCTGAAGGTTTCCCACCATGCTGGACAGAGAGATGATTGCTATATTACAGCTCTGAAGCCTGAAGGGTTTCCCACCATCCTAGGTCAGAGGGGATGATCACGCTATGATTACAGCTCTGAAGGTTCCTACCATCCTAATCAGAGAGTTGATAACCTATGATAACAGCTCTGAAGGTTACAACCAAGCTCGATCATTGAGATGATCGACTATGATTACAGCTCTGAAGGTTCCACCATCTAGGTCAGAGAGATGATCACCTATGATTACAGCTCTGAAGGTTCCTCGCATCCTGGATCAGAGAGATGATCACCTATGATTACAGCTCTGAAGGTTCCTACCATCCTGGGTCAGAGATATGATCGCCTATGATTACAGCTCTGAAGGTTCCTACCATTCTAGGTCAGAGAGATGATCACCTATGATTACAGCTCTGAAGGTTCCTACCATCCTAGGTCAGAGAGATGATCGCCTATGATTACAGCTCTGAAGGTTCCTCCCATCCTCGTTCAGAGAGATGATCACCTATGATTACAGCTCAGCAGGTTCCTACCATCCTCGTTCAGAGATATTATCGCCTATGATTACAGCTCTGAAGGTTCCTACCATCCTGGATCAGAGAGATGATCTCCTATGATTACAGCTCTGAAGGTTCCTACCATCCTGGATCAGAGAGATGATCGCCTATAATTACAGCTCTGAAGGTTCCTCCCATCCTAGGTCAGAGAGATGATCGCCTATGATTACAGCTCTGAAGGTTCCTACCATCCTAGGTCAGAGAGATGATCGCCTATGATTACAGCTCTGAAGGTTCCTACCATCCTGGATCAGAGAGATGATCGCCTATGATTACAGCTCTGAAGGTTCCTACCATCCTGGATCAGAGAGATGATCGCCTATGATTACAGCTCTGAAGGTTCCTACCATCCTGGATCAGAGAGATGATCGCCTATGATTACAGCTCTGAAGGTTCCTACCATCCTGGATCAGAGAGATGATCGTCTATGCTTACAGCTCTGAAGGTTCCTACCATCCTAGGTCAGAGAGATGATCACCTATGATTACAGCTCTGAAGGTTCCTACCATCCTGGATCAGAGAGATGATCGCCTATGATTACAGCTCTGAAGGTTCCTACCATCCTAGGTCAGAGAGATGATCGCCTATGATTACAGCTCTGAAGGTTCCTACCATCCTGGGTCAGAGAGATGATCACCTATGATTACAGCTCTGAAGGTTCTTCCCATCCTGGGTCAGAGAGATGATCGCCTATGATTACAGCTCTGAAGGTTCTTACCATCCTGGATCAGAGAGATGATCGCCTATGATTACAGCTCTGAAGGTTCCTACCATCCTGGATCAGAGATATGATCGCCTATGATTACAGCTCTGAAGGTTCCTACCATCCTGGATCAGAGAGATGATCGCCTATGATTACAGCTCTGAAGGTTCCTCCCATCCTGGATCAGCGAGATGATCGCCTATGAGCTCTGATGGTTCCTCCCATCCTTGATCAGAGAGATGATCTCCTATGATTACAGCTCTGAAGGTTCCTACCATCGTAGGTCAGAGAGATGATCTCCTATGATTACAGCTCTGAAGGTTCCTACCATCCTGGATCAGAGAGATGATCGCCTATGATTACAGCTCTGAAGGTTCCTACCATCCTGATCAAGAGAGTGATCGCCTACGTGATACAAGCTCTGATCGGTTCCTACCATCGGGAATCCAGAGATGAACTCGGCACTATGATTACAGCTCTGAAGTTCCTACCATCCTAGGATCAGATGAGAATGATCAGCCTAGTGATTCCGAGCTCTGACGGTTTCCATCCCATCCTGTCTCAGTCGGAGGTGATCGCGCTATATTACAGCTCCGAAGGTTTCTACCAGTCATTGTTGTTCTGGATCGAGAGCGAGTGGCATCGCGACATATGTGGTCATGGGGGAGCCAGAGGCCGGATCTTGGAATAAAATCACCTGGCACAAAGCCCCCAGCAGCCACATACAATATCCCTTAAAAAATGTCCCGTGTTCATCGGAGACCTCTCCACTTTCTAAATAAACTACACACTATAAAGCCTGCTTTCACACGGAGCGTATATTTTGGTGAGTAAATCATTTTTTTATGTGTTTTTTGGTGCGTTCTTTGAGTGACAGAAAGGAAGAGTAGTTATATGCATGTAGCATTATCTGCACAAAAAAAACAACCGCATCAAAAATGCACCCACACCGCTCTGAGAGCTCCCTACAACACACAGCAAAAAGAAAACCGAGGATGCAGATGAACACCTCCCCTCATCACAGAGTCAGGTGTGCACTATGCTATTTACAATCCGGGACAAGCCCACACTGAGACCTCTACATAAGAGCACATCAACCTAAAACCAATCCCATCCCCCCGTCGTCAGGTCAGCCTCACACATAGAATACAGCACTAGATAGAAGTAAAATGACCCCTGACACAGGGACTCCCAGGGAGACGACATCTCTGATGGATTGTTCTCTTATCCTATTATCTTCTCCTTTGGCCCAAACCTCCATGAGTCTTTCCCTGATGAGTCTTCCCTTGCAATCCTTTTTCTCTGTCCGGTACCGCATGCCGCTCTTCTCCTCTCCCGTCACTACTCTCCCTGTAGAATTCACCCCAAATACATCTATAGACTCCTCTCTCTTTTCCAGCACTTTCCCATCAATTTCCCCCCAAAACGTTTTTGTTTAAAAACCCCCAAAAATTTTGAAATTAAAAAAAAGTCAATAAGTGGGATGTAAAAAGGTAACCCCCCTTAGTAAGGTAAACAGAGCCTTCCCCCCATTAATTTTGGGAGGTTTAAAAGGGCCCCACCCCCCGTAACAAACCAGGGGAAGGGTGGGGGGTCCCCCCCAAATTAAAATACCAGGTACTTTGGGGGTGCCCCCAAATAACTAGCCAGGGGGCCCCGGGGCTGCCCCCAGTAAAACAGCCAGGGAGCTGGGGCTGGGCCCCCCGTAATCAGCCCCGGTAGCTAGGGCTGGCCCCCCATAAATTTGCCAGGTAGGGCCAGGGCAGGGAATTACAATCAGGGCCAGTTGTTTGCCAGGCAAGGGCCAGTAAGTTTGGCAGGCAAGGGGCCCGTAAAATAAAGGGAGGCAGGGGGGTATATAGCCCCAAACAGGGCAATTTTTTGTAAAAGGTAGGCAGGGGAGTAAATAGCCAGGCCCGGGGAAGTAAATAGCCAGGCAGGGGCAGCATATAGACAGGCAGGGGGGAACATATAGGGAGGGAGGGGGATTAAAACCAAAGGGAGGGGTAGTATAAAACCAGGCAGGGGATCCCTCAAAAGGAGGGAGGGGGGAGTTATATAGCCAGGCAGGGGGAGTATATAGCCCCGGGAGGGGGATCATATTTGGCAGGCAGGGCAGTAAAATAGCCAGGCAGGGCATCTATAGGCAGGCCCGGGGTAATTTTTATAGCCAGGCAAAGGGGACAAAAAGGCAGGGGAGGGGGAGATAAAGCCAGGGCCCAAGGGGAGTAAATAGCCAGGCAGGGGGAAACCCTATAGGCAGGCAGGGGTAGTATATAGCCAGGCAAGGGGAGAAAAATAGCCAGGCAGGGGGAGTATATTTGACAGCCCGGGGCAGTATAAAGCCAGGCCCGGGGGGAGTTAAAAAAGACAGGCAGGGGCAGAATATAGCCAGGCCCGGGCCCCTCATAAATGTGGCAAGGGCCAAATAAGTATTTTAAAAAAAAATAAAAATTTTTTACTCACCTGGGTTTCCCTCCCCCTTCTCCAAGACTGTTCGGAAGCAGCGCTCCACCCGGGGGGGGCCGGGGGGAAACCCTTTCCCAGATAACAACATTACAACGCCCGCTTGCCCCGCGGCCCCCCTGGGAGCTGAACAGAAAATGAATCAGAAGATTTTCGGGTGTTCAGGGGTTGGGGCCGGGTGCTTTTCAAACCGCGGGGGTGCAGGCGGCGGCTTGATGGCTGCATGGCTGGGTCCGGGGACCCCGGCCGGCACCTTTTGGGGGAGGGAATCCCCCGGCCCCCCGGCAAAAGGGTCCTTTTTCGTGCCCCGGCACTCAGGGCCCACCGGGGGGGAAAAAACCGGCCCCCTCGGCGGGCGCCTTTCCCAGCCGGGCCCCGCAGCCCGGCCCCCAGCCCCCGCCCCGGGGAAAAACCCCCCTTTTTCCCTTTTGGGGAGTCCCCGGCCCCGGTCAAAAGGGTTTAAGATTCCAAACCCTCCCAAAAACAGGGAGAACTCGCCTATGCTTTCACTCTGAAGCTCTAATCGTCCTCCCCCCCACCCTAACCAAAAAGTTTGAAAATGGGAAAAAAAATCACAAAAGGGGTTTGGGGCTGGGGGGGGAAAAAAATAGTTTACTCCCCCCCTCATTAAAGCTTTTTTAAACCGTCCTTTTAGTCCGCAGGGGGCAGGCCCTCCCCCATACGTGCGCG
>JAODAL010082435.1:0-11580 GCA_025379985.1 Phyllomedusa bahiana
TCAACCCCTGGGTTTTTTGAGCAAGCCCTGATTCACCCAGCGATGTCATATGCCGCCTTTCCCGTAAATGCATAAGTAGAGGCAAGAACCTTAAGTGTTAACCACACCAACATGTCTAGTCAAATGCAGCGATGGCATGAGTTGAAATGGAGGGAACACTTGGCCAAAAAAGGCCGGGACCAACCCCCGGGCCTCCCAACCACTATCACACCCTCTGTCTTCGCCTCTCCTCCTCCGCCACCACCAAGCGTTCCTCAGCTGCCCATGTTCTCAGAGTTATGATCAGGGATCAGCCTCCGCTTCAGGCCCCCAAACCGTCGCCCGAGTACCACCACACCACCAGGACCATCCTACCCCTTCTCCTTCCACCAGTTTGACGACCTGCACGCCGTACAGCGGCCAGTCTAGCAGCCAGCCTTCTGTCTTCCAGGTTTGGGAGCAGAAGAAACATTTTTAAACCCCAAAAACCATCCCAAAGCCAAAAGCCTGAATGTCGGCATTGCCAGGCTTTTGGCCTTGGAAATGTTGCCTTTCCGTCGGGTGGACACAGAGGGGTTTTCCGCCACGTAAAGGCCCTCTCCTGCCCCAATACCAGATGCCGAGCAGGCATTCTTTGCCAGAAAAGCCGTCCCTGCCCTGGCCAGCACGTGTCATCTAAAATTTCAAGCGCGTTGTCTGCATTTGTGTCCGGAAAAGTCCTCTCACCCCCGACACATGGACTAGTAAGCACGGCCCAAAGGGCCCGCTATATCTCTGTGACAGCTCACGGGGTGAGCTGGGGGGATGTCTCTGGGGGTGATGGTGGCTTTCAGGCTCGGCGCACACTCTTCAACACCGCAGGGATGGTGCAGGGCTCTTTCCCCCAAGATACTCTGGTGGATCACGTGCCCAGAGACACCAGGCCGTGTTGAAATGAATCTGCTTGGAGACGTCCCCACACAGGTCAGGAGCTGTGGAGGTTTCCCCCCCCGCAACGAGACCGAGCGCTGGCTGGGTGACAAGAACCTTGTGCCAGGCAAGATGGTATGCGAAACGGGCGAAATCTGCTGGCCGCCCTTAAGATCGGTAGGCTGGAGCAATCCCTTGCTGGCACATGTCATGAACCTTGTCGTCCAGAAATTTCTAAAGAGTTACCGGGTTCTGGACTGCCTGCTGATGAAGGCTCGAGGTCTGAGTTCCCCACTTCGCCGTTCGCCCCCTGCTTCGTCCGCTGGCTGCGTTGAAAGCGTAGGCTCGGCCTCCCGTCAACCTTTCATTGTTGACGTGGCAACACGCTGGAATTCCACCCCCCACATGCTCCACGATTGTGGCAGCAGCGCAATGCCATTACGCAGTACGAAGTGACCCATGGCCTGACAAGCAGCGGTGCGGCCCTCGGGGTGTTGAACCCCCGAGAGTGGAGGCAGGTGAAAGAGCTCTGCACCATCCTTGCCAGTTTTGAAGAAGCCACCAACATGGTCAGTGCGGACAATGCCTTGTCAGCATGAGCATTGTGGTGATCTTAGTTCTGGAACGATCGTTGGACACTCTGAAACAAACAGGTCCGCCAGCGACGGAGGAGGAGACGGACACAGATGCGGACACGGAGCCTTTCTCTCCGTCAAATCAACAAGGCCCGACAGTTTCACAATTTCATCGGTCTTCATTAGGCAGTGGTTCGGGATCCAGAGCTAGTGCAAGGTGGCGCATCAGCTCTCAGGGTGCATCATCTCAGGCAAGTCGGGGCTGTTTTTGAAGCTGTGCCGGAGGCAGCGGAGGAGGGGGGTGGAGGAGGTTTTTCCTAGACACCGATGTTACCGACGTCCCTCCCTTTGGAAAGTGGTTGGCGCGAATTTGAGGCGGGGGAGGAAGTTGAGGAAGATCAGTTTGCTAGTGCCCCTCGACCCAGAGGCTTGGGAAATCAAGGCTCCATCTCTCCATGAGTGCTTGGATGCTCCATTTCCTCCAACTTTGATCCTGCATTAAGGCCATCAAATGAACAACAGTTATGGGTGGCCATCCTCCTGGATCCCGGTACAAAACAAAACTCAGCACTTTCCTTCCACCCACCCAAATAGAGAGTAAAATGCGGGAAAATTTGAGACCTTGCTGATTGATCAACTGGAGACATCTGTTGGTCTGCTTCACGTTCCCCAAATGTCACGGGTGAACAACATCAGCGACGTGACAGCAGTAGAGTGCCAAGTAGGCGTAGCGGCGCAGCAGGCAAGGTGGCGGAAGCCTAATGGGTAAACCTTGGCAATCTTTGTTTACCACCTCCCAAGCATGCAATGCAGGGCAACATCCAAAAAAACAGAGATCAGTTTAAAGATCATGGTGCACGACTATCTGCGTGTCAACACCGATGTTTTTGCATGTGTTCCAAACCCAATAGACTTCTGGGTATCCAAAATGGACGAATGGCCCGAGCTTGCTCGTCACGCCATAGAGGTGTTGTCCTGCTCAGCAGCCAGAGTCAGATCTGAGCGGACCTTCAGCACAGCTGGAGGAGTCATTACAGACAAACGCATCCGGTTTTCCCAAAAGATAATGTGGAGGGTTTTTGACTTTCATCAAGATGAATCAGGCATGGATCTCTGATGATGTTTTTGGGCCCAATTGCGAGGTCACCGATTAGTTCCCGGTCTACTTCACTTTCTTTTCAAACAGAAATGGTCCTCTTGAAAACTTTTTTTTAAAATGTCTTTTCTTCTGCAATTTTTATTCTCTTTTTCTCTTTTATTCTCTTTTGCTGTGAGGAGACTGTAAAAGACAGCAAGGTTTCATGACAACACCGTATTCCATTTACTCACTTTATCTTAAGAAGTTTTTTAATTGTCAATGGTTTTGAGGTATGTTGCTGTGAGATACAGCTATAATTATGTCCTTTGGAACAGAAATGTGGCTTCTAAGTGGCATTTCTCCCTTACAATTTTTATAGTGGCTGAGAAGTCATATTTATAATTTTTGGGGTATGTAAACTGTGAGATACACAATAATCATGGTCCTTTGGGAAAAGAAATGTGGCTTCTAAGTGGGATTTCTCCCTCACAATTTTTAACAGTGGCTGAGAAGTTTAATTTTTATAATTTTTTGGGTCATGCTGTTTGAATGCAGCAATACTACAGGTCCTATTATAAAAAAATGTTGTTTCTAACAGACATTTGTTCTTCACAATTGCTCCAAAGTGGCTCAAGGGTCCATTTTGCTTTGAATTTTTGGGGGCATTTTGCTTTGAAATGCCGCAATACTACAGGTCCTATTCTAAAAAATGTTGTTTCTAATAGACATTTGTTCTTCACAATTGTCAAAAGTGGCTCAAGGGTCATGCTTTGAATTTTTGGGGGCATTTTCCTGTGACATGAAGCTATACTACAGGTCCTATTCTAAAAAATGTTGTTTCTAACAGACATTTGTTCTTCACAATTGTCAAGAGTGGCTCAAGGGTGATGGTGCTGTCAGAAACAGGAATAGGTAGGACAATGTTAATGGGGCACATATTGCAAAAGACTTGTTTTTGCAAAGATTTTTAACATAGCTATCAATCCCTGTATTTAGACAACCCATTTAATACAATGAAAAAAAGAGGAAACAAAGACATGGTGGGATTCCATCCTATTTTAAAAATGTGTTTTCTAGAATTAAACTACTAAAAAAAATTGCATGTACAAAATAGTGGTAAAAAATTCCCCTGAATTGTACAGGGAGGTACAGGAAAAATTGACCAGATGTAGGTTATTCAGAGGACATGGGTATGGAGCACGGACAGAGAACAAAGTACAGAGACAATTTCCTCCAGCACGTTGAGTCCAAGCAAAAGGGCACCTGGGTGTAACAGGAGCGTTAACCACCAGTATTTCCAAGTGAAGCTCAATTGGTCCGCACTCATACGGAGGGGCAAGCGCTACCCCGGTCTTGACTGTGTACTGAGGAAGGCTGGAGTTCTACACTTTCGCTTCCCACTCTGCTTCAGCACGACCAGTTTTTTGTTGCTGCGTCATCAGGGCATTTTAACCTGCGTGTTAATAGATGACGGACGCCAGCCTGGGCTCTCACCCCACCACTGTAAAATCGGCCCTGGGTCTTGCTGTGGCACAGGACAGTTCTAGTTAATGTCCAGTTCAACTAAAATGGTGGTTGAAAGACTCCTTTCGGGACTTTGTAATCTGGGGTCAACAGTTTAATGGTCATACTGTGGCCAGGCAGGGACAGTATATGTCAGTTAACTAAATGGTGGTTGAAAGACTCTTTTTCGGCACTTGAATTGGGGGCAGACAGGTTTAATGGGCAACTGTGGCCCAGGACAGGGACAGTATATGTCCAGTTCAACTAAAATGGTGGTTGAAAGACTATATTTTCTGGCACTTTTTAAACTGTGGGTTTAGACAGGTTTAATGGTCATTTTGCGGTACAGGAAGATTAGTAGTGTCCAGTTCAACTCAAATGGTGGTTCAAAGACTCCTTTTTCCGGCACTTTTTTAAATCTGGGAGACATGCAGGTTTGGGGCTCATGCTGCGTTCCAGGACAGGGATATTCAATGTCCAGTTCAAGTAACTTTTGGTTCAAATCATACTGCCTTCTGGCACTTTTTAAATTTTTGGGTGATGCAGGTTTTAAAGGGGCAGGCTGTGGTACAAGACAGGGATAGTGAATGGTCTGTGACTTTTTTTCTGTGACTTTTATAACCTAAGTGTGTTGCCTAAGATGTAGCAAGTATCCATTTGGGCTGTTGTGGATGTTAATTTCAGCTTCTCCAGCCTTGTTTGGGTGTAATAATGAAGGGTTGTTGCTTCCCAATAGGGCTTTAATGGTAATCGCTCATAATCGATGCTCACTATCGAAAAACCTTATCGATAGCGGCCGACTATCAATTATCGATCGATCTCGATAGCCAATGCAATCGCTCAACACTACTCATGAGCAGCTATTACATTCGGAATACTCTTTAACTACCTGTGCAAAAAGCTGCAAAACACTACTCCATCAGTAACTATTAATGTTTCAGACCCACATATGCTGCATTATAATCTATCAGTCAACCAGAGGGGAGTTTACACAAACACAGAGGCTCTTTGCTTGGCTAAATGGTATGGCTCAGTATTTGTGTAATCTATGGGAGAGTTGGCGAGAGAAACTGCAGGACGTTGCTTCAAGAACCACTGTAGCTAAAGTGGTCCCCTTCTCCTCTTGGCCCCGTAGCAGCTGAACAGATTGAACTGGCTGTGTATCTGCTCCTGCTAAATGTATAAATAAAAGACAATTAGATAGAAAAGGATAATATTAAAAAACAAAAATTTTAAAACCATCGGGTCGTGAATTTTAAAAAAAGAAAACATCGGGACTTTAAAATTTGCGGGAAAAAAACCCCAGTTGGACAAAAATTAAAAAATACTTGATAAGAATAATAAAGCAACCAAAGTGTGTACATGTCTATAAAACGCCTTCTAGATAGCCTGTCCCAGGATGGTGACTGAAGCAGAAAATGCATCCACTTAAGGATGCATACAAAAATTTTAAATATATCCTTTCCAAAAAAACTGCCAAGTGCAGTGGAGTGACTGAAAAATTCACTTCTCAACTAAAATGAAAAATGTCATTTTAAATTAATGTTCTATATGAGCAATATCTGTGTTTTTCTTTTCTGTGAGCTGTGTAACCAGTGGGAGACTGAGTTATCTTGAAAAACTGTTTTTGATGTATGAATTTATAAAACAGCATAGTCTTATCTAATTCTTTATCTGGAAATACTTAGGTATAACTGCAAAATCATTGTTGCATCTCAGCTTTTGTTATATCTCAGATGGGACATATACCATACATGGTATAATGAAGGAAAAGTGATCGCTCTGTTCAAATCTGCATTGTGGCTTTTGGGTTTTTTTTTACGGGCGGGATTTCCCGAAGGGCCCCATGATCTGCAGTGGGGTTTTGATGGATTTTGGGGTTGGGGTTTCCCACTGTGGTTTCGAAATTTTGGGATGATAATTTCAAGCATTAAAAAAAATTAAACCTGCACTGTGATTAGTTGCTTCTTGATGGATCCATACTTTTAACGGGAAAAGGGAAAAACCCCTTCAAAAGAAATCATCAGTGGATGGTTCTTATTTTCTTTATTGCTCTTATATATCTATATTCTTTGGACTTTATCCAATTATGGAGACCCAAGCTTTGATTAATGCTAATATCCTTACATATTTGAGTGAAGGTAATGGCCATGATTAATTCATCCACTTCACAGTGTATGTAATATAATGAAAGTCATAGCTTGAAGTATGGTCTAATTAGTGAGTACTTTAACTATTAAATTTGGGGGAAAAAACCCAATAAAAAAGGGAAAAATCCAATTCACATTACTTGGGGCCTCAGGGAATAGAAACTGTTCTAATGTAATCTCAATGTGGCCCTCTTTCATTTTCAATCCTGCCAAGAATAGAACACATGGAAAACAGTTTTTATGCATGAGCCAATATGTATCGGGAAACCCGATTTTTTTAAAAAAAGAAAAATTTAGTTTTTCTGTTCGTTGTTTTTAAAACTACGGGAAAATTCAGTGCTATTATTGATTTTTTTAAATTTTAAAAAATTTGTCAAATATATGTTTTGTAGGAAATTGAGATCTTAAAAAAACACATTGTTGAACCCGTTTTTGCCCTGGATTAAAGCTTTTAGTCGTCCTTCCCCTAGCCTGTTCCCTTGCTATCTACTTTGGTTTTTAGTTTTAAAATTTTCCAGCTTTTTTCGGGGTCCCTTTTGCCCCCCTCAAAAATTTGGTTTTTAAAACTCCTAAAACCCAAAAAGGCCCTTGAGGGGTGTTTTTTTAAAGAATAGCGGCCCCTCACACCCCATGACGGGCATGTGGCGGGTCCCACAGCTAGACTAAAAAAGCCTAGCTCTGTAGCGTGCATAGCCTTTTCGGCAAGTGCACGCTGCTTTCGAGGAGATCAGCTTGGTGAGTACTTACCCACTCTATGCTTCTGGCCAGCTCCCAGCTTCTTCAAACTACTGTCTCCTTCCTGCTGAGAGAGTCTGCAAGAGTTTTCCCCTGTAGCCTGTCTCCTGTCCCCTGCAGCCTGTCTTTTTCCCCACCCAAGGACAGGCTGGGGGGGGGCGGGATTTGGGCTTTGTCTCATGCCCTTTGCCCCGGGTTTCTTGCCCCTTTGTGGTTTTTGTCTCTAGCGTTTTAAGGGGGTTTAGGGGGAGGCGGCGGGTTTCCCCCCCCTGGGGCCCCCAAGCTTTTGGCCAATGTCTATTTGGGGACACTTTGAGAATCAATGGGTTTTTCAGTCAAAATTTGGGGAAAAAAATGTCAATGGTACAGATACGTGGAGTTATTTTTCCTGTGGGGTGGGTTTCAAGGTTTTTTTTTTTTTTTTTTTTCGGGGGCCTCGGTTGGAGGGTTCGTTGCGTCCCTGAAGGGTTTTTTCATCCCCTCATTCAATTCACCCTCCCAAGGATAAAAAGGGCCCAATATCCTATTTGGATTATGGGCGAGAAACAAGGAAATGTACTCCATACTTCCTTGTATTGGAAAAACAATGTCGTAAAAATATCTTTTACGTACTAGCCAACATGCCCCACCTAATTTTTAAAAGGTTTTAGCTAAATAGGGAATTCATCAGAGCACGTCGGATTTGTCAAGATGCCCCGCTAATTGGTTTGTAAGGGGAAAAATTATCAAAAAATTTGTAGATAGAGGTTACAGCCCAAGGGGGGCATCAGAGATTGGGGATTGGACCCCCCCAACCCCCCCCCCCCCGGGTTAATTTTTAAAAACCCCCCCCCCCCCCCCCCCCCCCCCAAAAAAAACCCCCCCAAACCTTAAAAAAAAAAAAAAAAAGAAACCCCCGCCCCCATTTTTTTATACATATGTGGGTTTTAGGGACATGCAGGACTAATTAAAAAAACAATTCTTTAAATATTGGAAAATTCCCTTTCGGAGTGGGCCTCAAATATGGCCCCTTATTTTTGGAACACACCTGGGGTGGGTTTACCCAAAAAGGTAGAAAATTTAGGAAAACCCAAATTTGTTTCGTCCGGGCCTCAAAACTAAAAAAAACTAAAAATAGAAACCAAATTTCAGCAGTTTCTAGGGTCCGGTTTCTTTTTCCGGCCTACGATACCAGAAAAATGTTGTCCATCACAAGGGGGAACAGTCTGCCATCCAATAAGGGGGGAAAGCTATTAAAATCAATGGGTTTCCGGCGTTTGTCCCACATGCTTAAGTGCACCCTGTGGGCAAGTGTTTTGGGGCCCGCGGCTTTTGGCAGTCAGAGTTTAGACTCAATGAACACCGCTTTCCCCTATCCAAAAAGTTTTTAAAAAAACAAGTACCCAACCCAAAAACATGAAAATACAACCATTAATGTGAAATAAAAAACCCTTCCGGGTGAAACATCGGGGTCAAAAGTACACGCTCATAGCACGTGACTGGGGGCCCCCTGTAATGGGGTGATTTATATCCGTTGCGCTCACCTTCATCGGTAGGAAAACAAGCATAAATCGCAACCCCAAAGGGGAAATTCCCGCCCCCCAACCCAAAAAAACCGCTGCCCCCACTTCCTTCAATAATCAAAAAAAGGAATCAGCCGGGGAAGGGAATCTGGGTTCCTAACAGATTCTAAAAATTTCGTAAAAAAAGTTACAGGGCAAACCCCCACTGCTCTCTCAGCAGTTACCAAAGAAAAAATACACTCCTTCAAGGAAAAAGGGTCCGGGGCAACAACAAGAAATTACGAATTTTGGGCCCAAGTTTTTAAATTTTTAAAAAGATTTTTCAGTGGGTTTTTTTTTAAAACAGGGAAAATAAAAAAAATGGTTAAAGGCATTTGCATCAATCAGTTATGAAAAAAAAGGGATAAAAATTGGGAAAAAATTCACACATACAAGATGTTTCAGCTTCCCGGTTTCCCGGGGGGGGAAGAATGGGAAAAAAGGGGCACAGCTCAATCCCCGGGTTGACCCCCCCCCTATGAAACCCGGGGGGGGAGTGTGTACAAAATGTCTTATACCTGTCCAGATTCTCCCGCCTTTCTCATTTTTGTTCTCTTTACTGGTGGAATTATATGAAAATGGGTGTATAATGGTTGTCTGAGAGGGTTGTTGCGTGCTATTTTCAACAAGATTTGGGGAACACGGACTGCGCTTCTGCTTTTGGGCGTTTAAATTTAAAAAGTAATTTTTTGGGGGGGTCATAGTTTAAACAGGTATCCCGGGAAAAGCTGCATATACAATTTCCCGGGCCATAAAGACATAAAGGGCCCCATGTTATTAAAACATTGCAGTAATTTTAAACCCGGCAAAAGGGTGGGGGGTGAGAAATCTGGGAAGGGCCCAAGGCAGGGAAATTTCCCTTTCCCCCAGGGGGGGGGGGGGGGTGATGACTCACACCCCTTTAGGAATGGTTTTGGGTGAATTAAAAATACATTGAATTTTCAGGTATGGAAAATTACAAACCCCCCCCTTTTGGGGTGGGGGTGGGGGACTCTAAATCTCCAAAAAAAAATTGGGAATCTCGGGAAGAGAAAAAGAGTGGCTTTTGATCACTAAAAAATTTTTTTTCCTTTTTTTTTTTTTGGGCCCCCTAGGGAAATTAAAAATCTATCAGTTTCTCTATCTATTAAACCTTTAAAACTTAACTTTTATTAATCAACTCTTAACCCCTATAACCCCTATTTAAAAAAATTTATCTCTTTTCCCCATCATTTTAAACCCCTTTTTTTCTTTTGAAAAAAGGGAATAACTCCCTTTAAAAAGATTTTTGAATTTTTTACTTTTGAAAAAAGAAGTGTTTATGAAATGGTTTGAGACAATACTTTACAATGCAGTGGAAATGTAATTTAAAAGGGGGCCCGTAGCTCTATTGGGGAAAAGAATATGCATAAAAACATACATAGGAGAAGTGCTTTAAAGGGAAAATAATATGACCCGGGGGTCTATTGTACAGTGGAGTTTTATTCCCCAAAGGAAAAATGCATATTAGGGTATGAAGAGAAGGGGGTTATTGGGGAAATTTACAAAAGGGTGGCCCGTTTGCTGTGTTAAAGTTATCCTTGTTTTGCTTTTGTTCATTTTTAGGGGAGGCACGCAGTTGCAATAATATGAGAGAAAATGAGACGGAAACCCCTCACAGTAGGTTGAGGTGTTTTTTTGGTGCAGTGCATTGGCAAGGACCGTACGGTAAAATGGGGGGAAGCCCGTTATTTGGGATGGGGAATTTGACGAAGGTTGTTGGTCATGAGGGGCTGGTGGCAGCTTTTTTGCGGGCATGTTATGGGGTGGTTTCGGCCCGCCCGGGAAAGGGGGGGTGGGCTTTATGTGGATTCTCGGGTGGCTAATTGGTGAGCACCCGAACGGGGGGGGTTTTTCCTAACTTTATATAAAAAAAAGTGAGCTCAGGGCCACATGTGATCGGGACCTCTAAGCCCTTTATTAAAACCAGGTTGTGGTGAAACATGTCGGGGGGTCAGGCCCTGGCGTTTTTAAATTTTGATCTTTTCACTTGTCTACAAGGGGCCCGGGTGCAGACGGTTTCACAAGGGGGCCTTATTTGTTCTGTGTCTATGAGATTTTGGGACGACTGCCCAAGTATTTGGTTTGGGGTCCCTTACGAACAGACTTTTCATAGATATAAGGGTCTCCCTTTAAAGGTGGGGTTCCCCCAGACTTATGATAGAAAGGGGGGTTTTTTCCCCTTTTTAAAAAAAAAGGGTTAAATGATGAGGTTAAGAAGGGGTTTTTTAAATAGTGTTTTAGGGTTAGAGTTAATTAATAAAAAATTTTGTGTTTAATAATAGAGAATGATAAGTTTAAGTTTGCCTATGGGAAAATAAAATATATGATCAAATCCTCTTTTTTCCTTGCGAATTTCCAAAATTTTTTGGGGATTTTGTGAAAGTTTGGTTTAACAGGGTGTTCAAGGTGGGAATCTACGGGGAAAGGAGGTTTTTTGAGTCAAAAATTAATTTGGATATTTTTTCAAGGAAGTAATGTAATTTTTTAATCAAGGGAAACACCTCCATATCACAAAAATTTATTGGGGTACTTTTTTTGGAAATAACGCAAGACATAAAAAAACTAGCACTCGGACGACAACCTTTCTTTAAATTTAAAAAGGAAAAAGAATAGATATTGCAGAAATACAATTAACAGGAGATAGTAATCAAAACCCCGTGAAAGGGGGGTAAATTGCACTTAAAAAAAGTACTATAAGCGTAGTTGAAGAAAAACTTGGGGGATTCAGAAACAAAAAGAGGCTCCAAAGACCCAACCAATGAGTCTCTGAAGGAATTGAAAAGGGTTTTTGGATTTTGGGGAATTTAAAAAAATTAATTTCTGAGGAGGGGAAAAATTTTGCAAATGTGAATCCCACTATTGCTACCATTTATGTATTACCCAAAAATGCATAAAGAGGTTTCCAATACCAGGAAAACCGATAGTCTCAGTAGAAACAATTTAACACAAGGACCCAGAAAGTATGTTGATCTTTTAATGATGCCCTTTGTCACTGGCCTTTTCCCTTTATATCTTAAGAACAAACACTGTGATAGAATTAACGATCTAGTTGGGGAATTTCCCTTTCCCAAAATTTAATAAACCTTATA
>JAODAL010082436.1:0-11580 GCA_025379985.1 Phyllomedusa bahiana
CTCTAAACCTCCGCAACCGCACCCCCTGCCTGCGCAGCCTGGGACAAGAAACCCTAAGCCGGGCAGGCGTAAAGAGCTGTGTCCGGCGGGCGGCAGTGAGTGAATCCATTGGGCCGGTCAGGCAGCCGCCTCGAGGGCCCCCGGGCAAGGGCCTACCTGGCCCAATGGAAGAGACGGCCCTGCTTGTAAGGTAATGTTCACACGGCGTGTTTTACTCTGTGTTTACACACGCTTTTAGTTACATGTTTGGATCCGTCTGTCGGACCCCAAAACAGACCCAAACACGCTGCTAACAAATAGCAATGTTATTCACATTGCTTTTAATATGAAACATGCATTGGCTGATGTGTGTCTCACTGCGTCTTTCGATCGCACCGTCCAAGAATTGACATGTCAATTCTTGGTCCGAAAGACGCAGCAGACGCCCTATTTAAAGTGATAGGGTGCGATCCTGCTGCATCCAAACACGCAGCTGCGTGTTGGATATGTGTTGAATCCGTTTAGGATTCAATCGACACAGCATTTTGGGATTTGATTTTTGTATCCAGCATGGATCCGAAAACATATCCCAAAATGCTGTATCAACATACCCTAAGGCTATGTTCACACGGCAATAATTGTGGGACGTATCTCGGCAGCCCGCCGGCCCTATAGACATTCATTATTCATGGTGCGTATACTGTCGTGAATAATTGACATGTCACTTCTCTCCCCGCTCGGCGTATTGTGCGAGCGGGGAGAGGAGACGTAATCCATAGGTCTCTATGAGGACTGTGGATTACCGTAATGACTGGGACGCATCTCGCCCTGTATTGCCGTGTGAACATAGCCTAAGTGTGGCATCCCGACAAGGAAACGTAGCTGAATCAGTGCTGACATTTCAGCGCCTAACAACGTCGTTTGAACGCATCATTAGGCTTACACAATTTTTTTTTCCTACCAGAAAGTCATGTGTGCATGTGTGTTGCATTTTAGACATTGTTTTAAAGTGTTTTTTCGCATTGAAAATCATGTGATGGATCATATAATTTGTGTTGAGAAAATTCCACATCCAAAAAACACATAAAAAAAAATGCGTGTACCAATACACACTTTTGAACCAAAAAAAGGCTACAAAAACTATAAACAAAGGTATGGGGCCATATGTATTAAACCTGTCTAGAAGTAAGACTGTCTTTGTTGTCCATAGCAACCAATCAGAGCCCAGCTTTTATTTCATATAGTCATACTTTCCAACATTTAGAGATTGCAAATAGGGACACATTAGCCACGCCTTTGGCCACGCCCATACAAATGACATCACTTCTGACCACACCTCTGACCACACCCAAATGACATCACACCAGGACACGCCTATAACCATGCCCCCAAACAAAATCATTCCCCGCCCCTGCAGAAGACCAGCGCCAACACAACAGTGGCGCCACTAGGGTCTCTAAATATGTAATTATACAAAGTAATGTATTGTATACACAGAAATCCATACAAATAGCAGTAAGACAATGTTCTGTGGATAATACCGCTATATAATTGTCATACAGTGACCACATAATACCACTGTACAAGGAGCAAATATCCCCGTACTGTTACTAACCCCACCAAGACTAATATTATCAATAATACCGCTATACAGAGATCAAATAATTCCACCACACCATGACAACTTCACCAGCACATAGTAACTGAATAATACCACCACACCATGACCACATATCACCACCACATAGTAACTGAATAATACCACACACCATGACCACATATCACCATCACATAGTGACTGATAATAGAGCCATACTGATTCTGAATATAAACCATTACACTCCTACCCACATTCCTGCCATACATGCCCAAATATGGGGTAGGTAGCAGTTGTACACCAGGCTCTGCACACTGTATAACCACCAAAACAGTGACCATATGGGGGTAGGTAGCAGTTGTACACAGGCTCTGCACACTGTATATACCACCATACAGTGACCATATGGGGGGTAGATACCAGTTGTACACAGGCTCTGCAGACATATAAGGGATGACAGTACAATACAATTTAGTGACTCACAGGTGACCTCTTCTCTGTTGGGAGTTGTTCCCTTTCTCTGTTCCTTCCAGATCGGCTTGATGACTTCTCCCGGCCTCGTCCCTGCAGAATTATCCACACAAACATATCAGACTTTGCACTTTTCCAGCACGTCCCTACCGATTCCCACCTCTGTACAAACTCCTCATATGGTGATAGATGGAGTACGGAGGGTATGGGGCAACAGGCAATGGTCAGGGGGTTATAGAGTGTCAGGTGAGGGTTGTATTTTGTGTTGACACTAGGCTGCAGGGGTGAAAGAGGAGGTAAAGGTCACAGCTTACAACACAATCTCCTGGGGGGGGAGACAGAAGACCAACCACCCAGAGATTGTGGTCCATTCCCTGCACCCCCAGATGATCAGCCTCTGCTGTGACCTTCAGGGGTGCAGGGGATGGAGTATAATACTATTGTTGTGGATTGGAACAAAGGTTATCTATGTGTGATCCTTTGTGTCTCTATTTTAATGTATTAATCAGTATAATACCTCACATGTCTTTATATATTGCACGTAAAAGCTGCCTGTATAACCATACACTTTTTAATGTGTTAGCAAATGGCCGTATAGATAATCTGTTTGTAAAGGATAACTGTTATAGAATGTATTATGTATAATGTCTATTCCACTCACAAGATGGCGTCTGTGCCAGACACACCTAGATAGGGCCCAAATGCCTGCCCCTTAGATGTTTTTCTTCTCTCTAACAAAGAGAGAGGAGGATCATTTAAAATGTAGATAAGAAGAGCCAATTAAAGAGTGGATGCAGTATCACATGTTGTTTAAAGGGAATGTGTACACCCCCATCTATTAAACTTGAGTGTGTGAAAATAAAACTGAGCAGAACTCTTTTGTCTGAGAAAGTGTCAGGCTGAGATTTTTTTGGCATGTGCCAACTAATATACTGATTTGGTCCCCTGCTGGAAAGTAGAGCCCTTTTGTGGTTCCATCTACAACACTTGGAGCCCCCTGTGTGAGGAGCAGTGATCTATAAAATCAAGGATATCGATGCAGTCTCAAATGTGATTAACTGCCAACACAGAGGAGACGGCCGCCCCAAAAACAAGTACAATAAAGTTTTTAAATTCCTTACACGGAAAGTTTGTCTTTTGTGGTTTGGGTCGCATTGGTCCTCGATATTCTGGATGGACCTGTTAGTATATGGTAAAGTCACTGCTTAATTACGAACCTGCCATAGTGCTTTCCAGGGGGGTTTTTCTGTTTTATGTTATTGAGTATTGTGGATTCGTTGGTTGGGCTTGCTGGGGCTCCCACAGATTTGGGTTCCTCTGACCGTACTCTCTAGGCGGTGGAGTCAGGAGTAGTCACTTGGTGAAGAGTAGGCAAATTCCCGTTTCTCAGAGACGCAATCTGGGTTGAGGTAATTAATGCTCTTCTGGCGGTGGAGTCTTGAGCGCCCCCTCTTGGTGGAGAGAGGGGAACAGCGGCCCATTCAGCAATTTCTCGCTATTCGATACGTGTCTTGTTTTGTGTGTGATAGGGATTGTGTGACGTGCTAACTAAGGGCACCATTGGTCTAGGACCAATTGTCTGCAGCAATACCGCTTCTCGACAGAGAAGAGGGGGAGAAAGGAAAAGGGTGCAGTCCAAACTTAGAAACTCAGCACTCCCTATCACGTTTGTAACTGTAAATGTCTTGCCTCCCGAGGTTTAATTAAAGGGTTGTCTCGCTAACCCAAAGATTGGGTTTTA
This sequence comes from Phyllomedusa bahiana, assembly GCA_025379985.1. NCBI lineage: Eukaryota > Metazoa > Chordata > Amphibia > Anura > Hylidae > Phyllomedusa > Phyllomedusa bahiana. The sequence continues at coordinate 3,789 of JAODAL010082436.1, forward strand.
ATTAAAAGATCTTTAAAAAACAAGCACTTTGCAATATATGTTCATTTCAAATGTCCTACGATTTTTAGTTAGCCCTGTTAGTAGTACTACATCAGCTTCTAAAATTCTATAGCAGCCGACCTGTTGATCCTTTTCTCACTGCTGTCAGGTTTGTATGACTCATCACCTTTGAAGACAGGTAGGAGCAGAGAGCCCTGGCTTCTGTGTCCATGCTGCCTGGATTAACCCTGTGTGTGCCTGCTTCCTCTCTACACAGATAGATGTGACAGCAGTGACCCTGTGTGTTACTATAATCATGATGTGTCTGTGGAGCTGTCACTAAAGTAATAGAACAGATAAGGCATGTGAACAGTTCATGCTTTGCTGTACTAGTGACACATCCTGAATAAAAACACTTCCCAGCTGCCCTGTGTCTGTTCTGACAATGTTAAGCTAAGCAGGGGGTATAGAACACTTGTACCCCCCTGCTCTGGCCCACACTCAATCCCGCCCTCTCCTTCTCCTGACTGTGGGGAAAAGCAGCAAGAGCTGCAGCAGACCTAGGCAGGCACACACAGGTTAACTTTGGCAGCAAACCCCCCCCCCTCCCCTTTGCTTAAAGAAGTTACAGAGGGGAAACTTTCTGTGTGCTGAAGGGAGGGGGAAGAGGAGGAAAGAGGCAGACAAACTAGCATGCCCCTCAATTCAACTCCCAGCCACAGACGAGGCTGAAAACTTTTAAGAGACAACTCCTTTAAGTAAAATCGCGTTTTAAAGGTAGGATTGAGCTGTTTTTGCTGAAAATTTGATTTTTAGTGAACATTGACACCAAACTGGTTTTTGTGGGGGAAAAGGGAAATTTTAGCCTTGATTTTTTTTTATTTTTTTTTTTTTTTTTTTTTTTTTTTTTTTTCTTTTGGGGTTAGTACAGCGCTATCTCTTTTTTAAGGGAACAAAGAATTTTAGATCTGATTGTCATTGTTGATGGGAAGAATCAGAAGGATTAGAGAGGCTTAAGTAAGTGAAGGATTTGATGAAAGGGGTTTTAACTTGGAAAGTGAAGTAGTCAAAAGGGATTTGCAATTAGCTGAAGCGTTTTTTTAAGACTTAAAGAAACCCTTTTTGAGAAAAAGATTAGGGAAAATGCTGGGGGTTGATACAGAGAAAAGGGTAGATTGGAAGGATTTTGGAATTTTTTTTTATGGCTAAACCCCGGGTACAGGGGTAACTATATGGATTTCATAAGGGGGGGTTTCCTGGGGTGCACCTGCCAATGTGAATAAAACCCCCGGGAAATTTCTGAAACAAAGGAAAGTGTAAACTGTGCTGACACCCTGAAAATGGCGGAGGGACTTGTCTTGGGGTGGAGAGAAAATTTCGGGGGTGAAAGACAGAACAGCGGGAAAAAATAGGGAACCACACCCCAAAAAACACCCCAAACTTGGGGACACAACACCCTCCCCCTGAAACCCCAAAACCTTTTTTCCACCCTGCCCAGTACACCCAGACTACCTAAACCTTTAGTGCCACGCCCGCCCCTTCCATGTCATTTCCTACCCCCACCCCCCCTTCTGTTTCCCCTTAAATTCACATCCTCTTCCTTCGGGGTTAATGCCCCCCCCCGGGGGTCACCATTTTCCACTTCCGGGAAACCAAAGAGGGTTTGGAAAAATGGGCATTGAAATGCCCCAATTATGGATGGGGAACGGGGGATAAATGCAACCAGCCCCCAGCCGCCCTCCAGTGAAGAACCAAAAGGGTACTGGAAAAAAAGGGAAACAGGGGAGCGGGTTCCTAACACATGAGGTGACAGGGAGGAGGAAAAAGGGAGCAGCTGGGGCCAATATGACAAGCCCAGGGAAAAACGTTTTCTTGCTGCTGCAGGAAGCACACCAGCGGCCCATGCACAGCACACCCCGGGAAACACTGGGGGAAGCGCCCATTTGACCAGGGGGAGAGGGCTCAAATTGCCCACGGCAGACCCCCTTATCCACGGGCCTCTTTTCCAAGGGGGGGGGGGGGACGAAGGCCCGAACATATTATTTTACATTCCCCACCGAGTAAAGGGTCTTTCAAACAGGTAAATTTACTGACCCTGGAAACAACCTATGCCCTATTAAGATAGCCCAAAGGTTTTAAAATTTAAAACAGACACTTAGAAAGTTTTAATGGCCCCTTGTTAAAATTTAAAAAAGCGGGGTTTCAACGGGCCCATTGTGGCCGAACCCCTCATCAACCCGTCAATAGGATGAGATCACTGCGGGCCTCCAGAGTGTAATGTTGTGAACAGCTGACCTAAAAAGACATCGTCCAACATTAGGGGGAAACCCCCTTCAGGGTTTTGCTCAAAATGTTCTATGATCTGGCTTTCTCCTCTTTTTTGAGAACCCACATGCTGGGAAATGCTGCCCAGGACCGAATGGATGGCCTTTTGGGAAACCCCTATAAAGGGGAACAGCTAAGATATGTGTGGATAAAAGGCCCGCCCCTGGGATGGTGGCCGACACATATGAGGCCCCCTGGAGCCTACAAGCCAAGACCCCGCTTCCCCTTGTTTTGAACTGCAACAGACCCAACCACGGGCCCCCCCCTTCCGCAAAACAAAGGAGGAAAACCACCACAAGCTAATACTCGGCCCCTTGCTCCTAAAGTTTTCCCAATTCCTGAAGCCCCACACCCCAAATGGGACAGGGATTTCCATTTGGGTGAAAATTTCCCTGGTATAAAGGAGTGGGAAAACCCCCTTCCCCTTGATGAAGATGTTTGGGAAACCCCCTTTCAAAAGCTGAAAAAGGAAAAAGCTTTTGGGCATCTCCTGCACTAGGCACTACCAGAAACCTTCAAGCCTTTGATCGGGAAAGGGGAAAGGCATGCCCCGGGGATTTTCTAGCAAGGCCCATGCAGGCCGAAACAGCCCCTTTGGAGACTACCCCTGCAAACCCGGACCCAGCTGAAAAGGGAGGCCCCCCCCATTTTACAAGCTGTGGGTTGCACCCCAATGTTCGGGGATAAAACAGGGGATATCGAAAGGTCGACACCCCCCCTCATCCTTCTGGCCCCGTGAAAATTCTCTGCCTTTCCAAACGGGGGCGACACCCTCTCTCAGCACACCCTCAAAGGGTTTTCAGGATTTCCTCCCCCCTGCCGGGAAAAAATTGTCACTCTTCTGCGCTGTTGTTTTCCTCCCATCCACCCAAACCTTTAATTTTCCCCTTCCTTTAAAAAGGGGAATGAGGATAAAAGGGGAATCAGAAAACCCCAGTGCACAGGAAGAAAGCCATGATTCTTAGACGTCATGAAGATTTGACTTTTTCATTTAAAACCCGGATAGGGTTTCTTTTTGGGGAAAGGGATCCAAAATTTGCAGACAGTGGGGACCTTCCACACGGGAAAACCCTTGACCACATCACACGCAGTTTTAATTTGGGAAGCAAGAAAAGTTCGGGCCTTTGGGCATAAGTCGGGCCCAAGAAGGACGGGCCGATGATTTTTGGCAGGGGGAAAACACCCCCAACAATATACGCCCTTAAAGAAAACCTTTCGGGGTCCCCCAAAGTTTTTGGACCAAATTTTGGGGAAAGCACGAGGTTTCCCCCGGCCCTTGCGGGCCCCCATAACACTTTGGACAACCATCCAGGTCCGGAGGGATGCACGGGCCTCCCCGCCTATACAGGGGCTTACGAAAACCAAGGGGAATGCGGGAAAAGCTGAAAAAAGAAGACGAAACCATTTGGGCAGATCGGGCCAGCCCAACCGCAAGGAGGGGGGGAAAGGGTGAAGCAAGTCAGCTGCCCCGGGGTTTTCGGGAGGAAAACTGCCCCCAAACCCTGAAAGGGAAAGACTGCTGGCAAAGGGATGCAGGAAAAGCCCCACTGGAAAAAAAGGAAGCTGGAAAAAAAAGGGGAGCCAAGAAACGAAGAAAGCCCGGTCAAGGGAAATTTGGGCGGAGGCAACCATGGTTGCCACGGGTGCTATCCCCCACTGTAAGGGGAATTGGCCCCCCCACATGAAGGGGAAATTTTTAAAGCACGGATGTTTAAAAGGGCGGAAGAAAACAGCATGCCCTGGCCAGACAGCCGCCCAAAAAGTTTGGGGAGATTTCGCACACCCCCGGGGAAGTTAGCTCTCTCGCCCCTATAAAATTTTTTTGGGCATTTCCCCCCAAGGAAAGGTTGCATATTTCCCTCACCCAGTTGTAGCTCCCAAAAACCCTTTTTGCTATTCCCTTTTTTGTAAACGGGCAGGGGTTTTTAAGATTTTTGTCACTAATCCCTTTTTCCAAATTTTTCCCCTCCTCCATTCCAGCCCCGGTTGCGGGCTCTTAAAAAAAAACCCTAAAAGCCTGGAAAACTGGGTCTAGTGAAAAGTTTGTGGGTAAACTTTGGGGCCGAAAATTTTGGGGGGCCCCAATTCGGGCAAACCACGACCACACCCTGTAAAATTGGCAGGAAAGCCCATCTGGTTCCATGCTCACACTGAAAGGGAATTGCTCTAGCCCCCAAGTGAAGCAGATGCCTCTTACGATGTTAATAGTTAATTTGCTTTAAATTTTTGGGGCGGGAACCCCAAACCCTTTGACCATTACCAAAAAAAGGGGAGGGTCCCCCTTTTTGGGTTTTTAACCCACCAGTGTAAATGTACCAAAACATTTTCTTGGTTTTTTTTGTGATGTTTTAAGGTCCCGGGGTTCCCAACGGGGAAAACAACCTACAAGAACAATCCTCCACTCACGGTGTATAAAAACTTGTGTGGACTGACAGTACTGGGAACGCCCCCTTGTTTACTCCCGGTTTGAAAGTGGGATGGAACCCCGGGGGATGACTGGGGAACGACCACAGACTGCTTTGAACAGAAGAGATAAACAGGGAAAACCCCTCTGAAAAGGGCAGTCCCAACAAAAACTGGAGCCTGGTAAAAAAAACGGGGTTTTTTCAGGTGAAAGCAGGCCCCCAAAAATTTAAAAAATTTAAAAACCCAAGAGACTGAGGGAGACATATATGTCCTGGGGGCATACAAACGAGGGGGGGAAAGGGGGTTTCAAAAGAAAATCCGATGAAAGAAATGAAAAACAGACCCAGGGGAAATTTGGTTTGGGAAATCCCCGCACCAACACCCCGGGAAAAAACCCCTTATGCCCCCTGTACAGACTTATCAAGCATGACAGCCATAGCTGATCCCACCTCTGAGACACCATGAGGGAGAGACCAGGTTTTTCGGGTAAGAACTTGTGGCTGGGGAAGGGTAAAGTAACAGCCAACCACACAATAAAACAAAATGTAATGTCTGCTCAGCCCCTAGGCCCCATATGGGGAAAAGGTCCCCAAATATTTCCCGTATCAGCACAGGGAAAAGTCTTTTTTGTCTGTACACCAACTCCACCCCAAAAACCCCACGACTGTGAGGAAGGGAAAGGGCCCAAATACCCGTCCCACCAAAACCCTCAAGGCCAGGGTTTTGGGCTACAGTTTTTTCCCAGGTTTAAAACACCTGCTATACCTGTAGTAGGGTTTTGGCAGATTCCTGGGTAACTTTACCACTAAAGGGGACTGCTCCCATAAAGTAACAACATTAAACAACCCAAAAACAGAATTTAAATACTTCCATGGGGGTGTATATTGATTTGTTGAAGAATCCAAAGTCCCGGACTAAGTTTGGAGGTTAAACGACTGGACAATGTACCCCGCCCAAACTACTCTTTCCCCTTTCACAACTGAGTTAAGGGTCAGGGGAAAGCCAAAAACCCCTGAGAAAAATGAAAGCCAGGAGCAGAAAAGGGGGGTCACCCCCAAAAGGGGAATTTTGGGCCCCCATTTTTAATCGAAGGGTATAGGTGTCCCAAGGGGGGCCCTGATGGTTTGAAACAAGGGGGTCAAGGGCCCCCTGGGGTTTTAATCTCTGCTACCTATAATTAAATGTCATAAAATTTTAGATTGGATAAACAACCCTATATTTCAACCCGCAGAGATTTGTCAATTACACAGAATGCCCTAACCCCAGGCCTGCATTTTCCTTCCTGCTTAAGCCTGGCAGATCAGGAAAGGCCCCAAACCCCGCTGGGAACCTGGCAATCAGGAGGGGCCCCAACCCTGGGTGTAAACCTGGGAAATCAGGAGGCCCAACCTTGCTGTAGCCCCGGCAGATCAGGAAAGGGCCCAAAACCCCTGCTGTAGCCTGGCTAAACAGGATGCCCTGACATGGGTTGGGTGAGAAGGGGGGATGTCCCAAAAAGATTGGGGAAACCGTTGTCCCTTTTTTCCCGGGCAATCAGGCCGAACGGTAAAGGGACTGTGGGCCCTTTTAAAAATTGTCAATCTTTTTTCCAAAAACTTAAAAAGGGAAATTTGGGGACCCCGACCCTTGGGAGACGGGTTTTATTGGGTTTAAGGGATGGGCAGGGGGGTTTTTAGTACAAAAAGGGGAAAATTTTTAAATTTTTTGCATTTTCTCATTCTTTCCCCAATTGTTGGGGTTTTTTTTCCCTGTTTTGAGGGGAAAATACTTGAAAAGCTTGGGTGAAAGCATTCCCCCTATTATGAAAAAGTTCCATGGCCTGGCCCCCATGATGACAGCGACACTACCATACCCTACACTGTCCAAAGCAGGCCCATAATGAAAAAGGACAAATTAAAAACAACTTTTTGGGCCCTTTTCCACAACAGGGGCCTGCCCCCAAAGAACCAAATCTCCCTAGTTAGGGAAATATTTAGAAAAGTGTAGGGAATTTTGGGTCACCAGATGGGGGAAAGTATTGAGCCCAACCCCCTTTGAAAGCGGGGAGTTTCCATAAGGTTTGGGGCTCTCCAAAAGAAACTTTGTCCCCCCTGTCAAGGTCCCCAAAGGGAAAAAAATTAAAAATTAGACCAAAGTCCAAGGGGGGCTTTTGTGGAAAAGGGGCCCAAAAATTTTATATGTGTATCCCTTTTTGTCTCTATTTTAAATTTTTAATCAGTAAAAAATACCTCACATGTCTTTTTAATTTTATCCCAAAAAAATGCCTGTTTTAAACCATACACTTTTTAATGTGTTAGCAAATGGCCGCCAAAAAAAATTTTTTTTGTAAAGGAAAACCCGTTTTTAGAATGTATTTTGATAATGTCTATTCCAAACCCCCACGATGGCCTGTGCTCAGAAAAAACACCTAGATATGCCGATGGCTGCCCAGCTTAGATGTTTTTTTTCTTTTTAAAAAAAAGGAGAGGGGGATCACTTTAAAATGTAAAAAGAAGAGCCCCAATTTAAAAGAGTGTTAAACAGTAAACACAGGGTTTCCCTTTAAAGGAAAAGTTTTTTACACCCCCCATTTTAAACTTGAGTGTGTGTAATAAAACTTAAGCAGAACTCTTTTTTTCTTAAAAAAGTGTCAGGCTGAATTTTCCCTTGGGAAAGTGCCAAAATAATATACTGATTTTGGGGGGCCCCTCCCGGAAAGTAGAGCCCTTTTGTGGTTCCATCTACCCAACCCCTATTAGAAATTTTTTAGACTTAAAAAGGAAACCCGTGAACATCTATTTATAAACAACATGGTCACGAGGTCCGGTGTCAGGGGGTTTTTTTTTAAATAAAGTGCTTTTTTTTTTTTTTTTTTCTTTTTAATTTTTTTCCCATTTTTTTCCAGTATAAATAGTTTGGGGGTGTCTCCCTGGAAGCCTCTTTATTACTACTATTTTTTGGGGCCTTTTGGGGTCAGCCTGCGGCAGTTTTTTTCCCCCCCAAGGCCGACACAAACCCCGTGTCGCCTTTTAAATCAATACCCCAACCCCCCCAGAGGTTTCAGGGGGAAGGGGCTTGGGAACCTCAAAGGACTCTCTAATGT
>JAODAL010082437.1:0-11579 GCA_025379985.1 Phyllomedusa bahiana
TTTCAATTCACCGTGGTGAATTAAATTGCGTTTTAAGTTTTTTTGTGATGATGCGTCAATGAACATCTGGGTGGCAAAAGTAAAAAAAAACGAAACGTTTTTTTATAAATAAACGGTGTTTTTTGACCTTTAAATTACCTGTGGTGAAATAAATTGTTTTAAGTTTTTACGTAATCTGCGTCAATGAACATGCGGGGTTTGCGAAAAAGTAAAAAAACACGTAACTGTTATTTTTTGATTAAAAAAGGGTTTTTTTTTGCCCCTTTTCAATTCACCGGGGTGAAATAGAATTGCTTTTTTAAGTTACGTAGATGCTGCGTCAATGACAGTGCTGGGTGCGCAAAAGTCAAAAAACACGTAACTGTTATTTTTTGATATAATAAACGTTTTTTTTGCACCTTTCAATTCACCTTTGGTGAATATAAAAATGCTGTTTACAGATTTACTAGATGCTGCGTCAATAACAGTGTGGGTGCGCAAAAGTAAAAAAACACCAACTGTTATGTTTTGATAAATAAACTTTTTTTTTTTGCCCCTTTTTAAATTTCACCTTTGGTGAATTAGAATTGCTGTTTTAAATTTACGTAGATCTGCGTCAATGAACGTGCTGGGTGCGCAAATGTCAAAAACACGTAACTGTGATTTTTTTCATCTACACTATTTTTGGCAAAAAAACAACCTGGCTCTACAAGAGCTGGTTTAAATTTTAAGTGAAAGGGTGGATAAAACAACAGTCCGGGTGTAATGGGTAAAATTGAACACCTATTTGAAAGTATATGATAAAAAAGTGGAGTTTTGCAGCTAACAAAGAGCCCTGCTTTATAAAAATGATGTTTACCAATAAAAATTTGGCCCCCCAATATCCGGGAAAATATTTCAATAGCAAAGTTAAAATAAGAATTCCACCAATGTCACACTAAGTCTTGGTAAAACTTTACCAGTGTTCTTTATAGATAAGTTGTCTGTTTTTCCCCGCGCCCCCCCCCCCCCCCCGCTCCCCACCCCGTGAATTTACATGGTAATTCTGCTTAAAATTCTCTAGTAACTCCCAAAAATTTTCAAACCCCTAATCTAAAAAAATTGGAAGATCACAACTAATATAGAGGTTTCTCTGTGCAAAAATAGACTAATTTCGCTGAGCTTTTTGGGCCCAGGCAGAACGCAGCCTATCCCTATGGGACGCTAGAGACACTGAGGCTAAAAAGGAAACGCTGTTCTATTAAAACGAGGCATGTGATTTTTCCAGCCAATCGCAACCAACACATCCCAGTCATGACGTCGCACCACATCCACCCTGCTCTATTCTGTAATCTCATTTGCTGGCCGCCAAAATTACAGGAAGCGCCCAAAAAGGCCCCATCTTAAAAGAGAGCACAGATTTTAACCTTAAATTTTCGCATGACTGGAAATTTTTGATCACCAAAAACCTTGCCGATTTTAACTTTGTCGTAAAAATCGCTCAACATAGTAAACATTAATGGGTTTTTCCCCCCCTGTGCATAACCTTGCATTTATCTGTATTAAACCTCATCTGCCATTTCCCCGCCCAGGCCTCCAACTATCCAGATCCCTTTGTAAAAACACAATTATCCTCTTTTGTGTTGATTATTTTTTACAGAGCTTAGTAATCGTCTGCAAAGATCGTTTTTCTAGTGTGTAATCCCTGTGTAAGATCATTAATGAAAATGTTTAAAGAGGATAGGGCCCAATACTGACCCTTGTGGTACTTCACTAGTAACAGCGATCCAGTTGAGTATGTACCGTTAATTACTACCCTTTGTTTTCTATCATGAGCCAGTTGCCAAACCCATTTGCACACATTTTCCCCCAGTCCAAGCATTCTCATTTTATTTACCAACCTTTTATGTGGCACCGGATCAAATACTTTAGAAAATCTAGATATATGACATCCAGTGCCTCACCCCGATCCATCTAGCACTGACTTCCTCATAGAAGCTGATGAGATTAGTCTGACAGGACCGACCCTTTCCATAAACCCATGCGGAAGGGCTTTATACATTTATTTTCAGTGAGATACTCCAGGATATCATCTCTGAAAAACCTTCAAACCATTTACCTACAACAGAGGTTAACTTACCGGCCTATATTTTCCGGGATCACTTTTTAACCCCTTTTGAATATTGGCACCACATTTGCTATGCGCCAATCCTTTGGGACAACCCCCGTATTGACAGTCCAAAAAAATAAGAATAGGGGCCTATCTATGACATCACTTAACTCCCTTAGGACACGTGGGTGTATACCGTCAGGGCCTGGGATTTTGTCTATTTTAACTTTCCAAAGCGGATTTGCACTTCTTCCTGGCTTAGACCAGAAACTTTTAAAGTTGGAGTTTACTCATCCCTCTGTTCAACAGGAAGCTCATCCTCCTCGGTAAATACATGGAGAAGAAATTTTTTAAAATGGGTTTGCTTTTTTCCTCATCGCCCTCTACTGTCTCTCCCTCAGTATTTTTTAAAGGGCCAACATTTTCTTTTTTAAATCTTTTTACTATTTTTAGTTAAAAAAATTTTTTGGGGGTTAGTTTTACTTTCTATTGCAATACGCTTTCTGTCTCCACTTTGCGCCTTTATCTTTATTTTACACACTTATTTTCTTCCCTATATCTTCTTAGTGCCTCTTCACTGCCCTCCTGTTTAGTACTGATATGCTTTCTTTTTGTTTTATTGCCTCCTTTACATCTCTTGACCCCACATTGGGTTTTCCCTTTTTCCCAATTATTTTTTACCATATGGTATGTCCCTCTCACAGTGGCGCCAAAGGGATGTTTTTAAAGATCTCCCATTTATTTTTTGTTCTCTATTTTTAAACACCTTGTCCCGGTCAATACTTTTTAGTGCCTCTCTAAGCAGGGTAAAATTAGCCTTCCTCAAATTCAGTGTTTTTGTGGCTCCAAAACAAAGAGCTCTATTGATGGATAAATGGAAGTTATTATATAGGTCACATCCCCTAGGCCCCCACCTGAACCTTGTTACCTGTCAGGCTATTTCATATTAAATCTAGAAGGGCCTTCCCAGTCGTCCTGCCATTTGAGAAAGTAATTACTTTAGTTATAGACAAAACCTGTTTCCCCTTGGAGAGCCAGTTCAGATTCCCGTTTAAAGCTGGTAGTTAAGCCCCAGATAACAACCCCTCTGATTAGATGCTCATCTATTTGCCTGAGGAACCCTATCTTCTATGGTTCTGTTATATTTGGAGGCCTATAGCAACCCCCTTTTGAATATATTACTGTATTTCCCCATGTATATTTCCCAAGTGTTCCACCTGTTCATTACCTATATCTTCCCGCAGTGTTGGCTTCAGACCGGATTTTACATAGAGACAGACACCTCCCCCCTTCCGGTGTTTACGGTCTCTTCTAAAAAGACTGTAACCCTGCAAGTTAACCGCCCAGTCGTAGCTCTCGTCCAGCCATGTCTCATTATCCCCACTATGTCATAATTTTTTCTTCTGCAATTAATACTTTACTATTCATTTATTTTGTTGGTCAGACTCCTGGCATTGGTCAGCATGCAATTTAGAGATTTTCCAGTTTTTATTCCTTTCTCCCTGATCTTTTTATCTATTGCTACACCCCATGCAGGTTTGGGGCTCATGCTGCGTTCCAGGACAGGGATATTCAATGTCCAGTTCAAGTAAAATGATGGTTCAAATCATACTGCCTTCTGGCACTTTTTAATTTGTGGGTCATGCAGGTTTAAGGGTTATGCTGTGGTGCAAGACAGGGATATGAATGGTCTGTGATTTTTTTTTCTGTGGCTTTTATAACCAATTTGTCTTGCCTAAGATTAGCACATACTTTTTTCTGTTGGGAGTTAACCCAGTTTCCCATCCCTTTTTTGGGTGTAAAAATGAAGGTTTTGTTCCCTCCCATAGACTTAAAAACCCTTTTTAAACGACCGCGCCCGTCTTTGACGGGGGGCCGGTGCGGGTCTTCGTTGCACGACACTTTGACGTCGCTGAAACATGGGGTTTTTGCGGCGCCCGGCCCCCGCAGCGCGCAGGATCGGGGCTAAAACTAACACCCCGACCCCCAAGCAACCCTCAGGGACGGGGAGCAGGAAACCTCCGCAACCCGTCTTTAACCCTTTTATTTGCGGCGGTGCGTTACCCAGCCAATCAAAGGGATCCCCCCGCCTGTGGGGATCGGAACGCCCGTCACCCGACAGAGTCAGGACCGGCTGCACACAACCTGGGGCCAGCAGGCCCCAAGTTGCTGTTAAAAGCCAGTGATTTGGATCACGCCTTGTCAGACTGACACAGATTTAGCATGATTTCAAAAAGAATATGCTAATACATTACTAAGTGTAAAAAAAAAAAAAATTAAAAAAAAAAAAAACATTCTCCCTTAGGAGTCAAAAAAAAGTAAAAAAAAAACCATAAAAAGGTAAAAAAAAAAAATAAAAAAAATAAATAAAATAAAAAAAAAAAATATTTAAAAAATAAAAAATAAATTTTACATAAAAATTTCACGCACAAAAAAAACCTACACATATTTTTATCCACACGACCGAAAAAACCTGAAAATTAATCAAAAAAGTTATTTAAATTTGAAATGTAATGGGTAAAAAAAAAAATTTAAAAAAACAAAAAAAAATTTGTAAAAAAAAAAAAAAAAATGCAATTATTTAAAGGACTTAAACAAACCCCATAAAGTACAACTGTCTCGAAAAAAACAGGCCTTTATCCAACGCGCATTTAAAAAAAAAAAAGTTACAACTGTTTAAACGCAAGGAAGGGCCAAAACAAAAAAATGTTCGGGCCCTTTAACCAACTTTTTAAAGGCGGCCGGTTTAAAGGGGGTTAATGGTCACCCGGCCGTAATCAAATTATCGACTATCGGAAAATTTTAAATTGAAAATTTGCCGAAATCGACTATGCCCCCGATGACGATATAAAACGAAAAATCGTTTACCCACTAATTTAAGGATAGGGGGTTTTTTATTTTAATTTTGGCCCATTTGGGCAGCAAAAGGATAGCGCTGCTTGGGGTAAATGGTGGTGTGCGAAAATTTGAATTGAAACCGGGGGGAGAAGGCCCCAAAGAAACAAAAGGAAATAAAAAGTCAATTGTTTTGTAGAAAGCGTTTAAACCAGTTTCTTCCAAGTGGTCACAAGCTTTCTCCAGCATTTTTCAGACATGTAACTAGGTTTCCCCCCGGAAGCAAAAAGGGGAAAAAGAAATGTTAATTGATGAATGAACCAAGCTCAGGGAAAAAATAAAACAAAAGGGGCCCTTTTCCACACAGGCGTTTTTTTTGCTTTTTTTTGATGCATTTTTTTAATGCAAATTTTTTTTTGGGCAGGAAGGCACTCCCAATTAAATGCTGTACTTTTGCTGCACAAAAATCGCAGAAAAAAAAAACCACGTGTAAAAGAAACCCAAAAGACATGAAAATTTTTGTCTAAAGAACCCAATCTTGTTTAACACATGGGGGGTTGGGAAAAACCGTTCCAAAAAAGGGCCAGACCATTTTAAACATTTTGTTTTCAAATCAAATAAAAACAAGTTTTAGTATAGGTTACGTTGGTTTTCCCCCAACATGGCCAGTCACTTTAAAGGCACGCAACCTGCAGGCCCCCTCTGTAACCCAAACCTTTTCCCCAAATGTCGGGGGCACACAAATCGGGCTAAGAAAACGTAAAAGGCATTTAGGTTTTTTTTGAAGATGCTTACTGCTAAGGAAAAAATAAAAATTTTTGGGGTTTTTAATTTCCCCAAAATTTTTTTGGATAAAAAAGGTTTAAGCCACCTCCCAATTGCACCCAAGGGGGACCCCACCCCAGGTGGGGGCCTAACACAAAAAAACGTTACCTCCTTGGAGCTTGTTCAGACTACAACACCTTGGGGGAAATTAAAAGGACAAGCTACTGAATATCCTCCCACTGTTTTAAAAAACCAATGGAGATGGCGGAGTGCATAAACCCAAATGGGGCAGCCCTCTTCTCAAAAGACAAAAAAAACACACATTTTGGCTATGCAGACCCAAAAAAAATTTTTTGAAAAAAATAATTTAAAGGGGGCCCATTTGGCGAACCCAATAACAAACATCTATTCCAAATTTCAGCAACCCCCAAAAAATTTTTTCATATATCCTTAGCAGAAAAGCTTTTTTTTAAAAATTCCTATATCCCCTTTTTTTTTCCATTTTTTATGGTTAAAGTAATGAGTTTTGGGATTTCCCACTTGTGTTTTTTTTTTTCCTTTCAATATATTCATATGTTTTTTAGGGTTTTTCATGTGCATTTTGGGGCACTTTCAAAGGGCCTTTTAAATCTTTTTTTAAAAGCTTTTTAGATCACTCCTTCTTATTTGTACATTTTTGAAATTTTTAAAATTTTTTTCACTTTAATTTGGGCCCCCAAATTTTTTTTTGTCACTAGCTTTACAAATTTTCCAAAAAGAAATTTACACTTTTTTTATTAGTTTATCTCTGTTTGGCAATGGCTCTCCACTTTGAATATTTGTGCTTCATCCCACTTTTTTACTTTTAATATTTGGCCTGTTTTGCGGGCTTTTCCTCCCCGCCCGCCCGGAGCTCCGTCGCATGGAGTCGCGCTGTATCCCGGGCGTCCCGATCCCAATCACGCCCAAAAACACATCTGGGGGCGTTTTTGCTTTGGCGCGCGGGGTTTGGGACGCCTCCTTTGGTGTTGGGTTTTCCTTGGGAAAAGAAGCGGGGGGAAGCGCGGGAGGGATGCACAACGGGTTTTAAATCTTTCCTTTTTGGGGGTTGGTTATAAAAGATTTTTGCTCATTATCATAAATTATGCCCCCCTTTAAGAAGTCACGTGCGAAAGGGCGCGTAGGTGGTTTCCCTGGGTTTATACCATTGGAATAATATTGAATTATGATTATCATTTTTTTGATTGTTTAAAACCAACCCCAATTATTTGTACGATATATTTTTTATCCTATAAAATTCTTTATATTTTGTTTTATAGGGATTTATTATTTTTTAAATTTGCATTTTCACTTTATCTATTAGGGGCCGAAACCTGAATTCAAATATAAAATATAAATTATTTTAATATATAAAATATTTATATATATATATATATAAAATATTTTTTTAAAAAAAATACAAAATTTTGCATTTTTTTTGGTTTCCCTTTTTTTCCCCGGTAAAGTGGGGTTTTCCCCAAATTTTAAACAAGAAATTTGAGATTGTTATCCCCTTTGGTACGTCTTTTTTCCCCCCTTTCCCCCCGTTTTTTAAAAAATTTATGTTATGGTAATTTTTTGTTTGGTTTAAATTACAAATTTTAAATTTTTACTGAAAATTTTTTTTCTTCTGATTGTGGTTGAATTTTGTTTCAAAATTGATTTAGTCAGAAAGTAAATTTATTAAAATTTTTAAATTTCCTTTTTTGGTTTAAAAAAATTCCCATCAAGGAAAGACCCAACTACGAGAGAAAAAAAAGAGAAAAACAAACCCAAAAAAATCACACTGTCTAAATTTGGAAAAAATTTTAAATTTGAAAATTTAGGGGAAAAAATAAGTATTTCTCCCCCTTTTTTTGAAACCCGGGGTTGCTTTTTTATGTACTTTTTTGTCTTTTACTTCTCTCTTGGTCTCAATCCTTTGTGGGTTAGGGATGCCTCCTTCAGCTTGCTGATTCTGTGAGTCCCTTCAGGGTTTTGATGTGGGGAACACCTTGGGCGGGTTTCAAAACAGGCTTGGGCCCAAATGGGACCTCTTAATGCGGGAAATTTTGGAACACAATAAACTGCCAAAAACAAACAACAACCTTAAAAAAAATTTTTTTGGCCTAAAAAAAAGGTGGTAAAATTAAATTGTTTTCCCAACCCCTTTCCTGAATAGCTGGCCACTTTGTTTTCGTTTTTTTAATGGGGCAATGTCAAACACATGCCCCACAAAACCCAAATTCTGGGAAAAATTTTAAAAAGCACACCCCTATGAAACAACCATTCAATGGGGTGAAACTTTAACACTAAAATACTTACTGTAATATTATATTAAAAAGATAAATATAATAATAAATATATATAAAATAAATATATATTATATTATAATATAAAAATATATTACTTGACACAAAACACTTTTTAAAAAAGTAGCACCCCACTACTACAGACAAAAGGAAAACACGGGTTTCCAAAAAGTTTTGGGGGAGGAACAGACAAACCCCCCGGGGAGATTGTGCTAAAAGCAAAGGGACCGTCCCTTCAAAATCATTTTAACCAGGTGGGAAAGGGGGCCCAAGGCGGGAAAAGTAAAGGGGAAAGGGCCCCCAGGCAGTTACATGGGCCCCAAATTTGGGTTTGAAAACACCTTTTTGGATAAGTTTTTGGGGGCCATTTTTTAGGGGGGGCCCACCCCAACAAAACGTTTGGGGGGTCCCCCCAAAATTAGAAAAATGGGTTTTCCCCCCCAAATAAGTGGGAAAGGTAGTGGGTTTGGGGTTCCCAAGTGGGAAAGGGCCCCAACCAAAACAGAAAAAAGTGACCTCATTTTATGTAGGAAATGGGGCCCAAAAAGTTGGTTGGGGCCCCTGGGGTAATTTAGCCCCATGTAGTAGATGATGGGGGGCCCTCCCAGTTGGGTAAGGCAAAATTTACCCAAAAGTAGGAATTTTTAGACCCCAGTTAGGAAAGCTTTTAAGGTAGGTGGGGGGGTTCCTTGGGTAGGTTTTTGGGGGGCCCCCAGAAAACGTAGGCTAAAGGTAGGTTTTGGGGCCCCCAAATTAGGGAGGCTTGGATTGGTTTTGGTGGGCCCCAGTTGGGTTTTGGTTGTGGGTTGGGCTTGGGCTCCAGGAAAGGGCTGTAGGCAAATTTTAATAGGCAGGGGTATGGGTGGGCCCTGTAGGGTAAAAAGTTTGCCCCATTTTGGGTTAAGCTTTTGGTATGGGATCCCGGGTGTCTGTGGGTAGGTGGTGGGCCCCAATACCGTAGGTATTTGGGTTTGGGCTTTTCCTTCTAAACCATGCAGCCCCGGGGGAAATAAAGGGAAATTGGCCCTTGCATCCCTAGGCCCTGCCTCTGAACATTTGGGTGACAGAGACCAGGCGTTCTGGGTCAGGATGCAGCAGCCAGGTCCCCAAGTGGCAGCGTCGGAGCTCAGGGCCCACCGGGAGTGTCACTGACTCCGAGTCCCCAGTGGGCAAAACATCGTTCTCCAGTTTTTAACCCCCCCCCCCCCCAATAGAAATTTTTTTTTATGTGACCACACATGTCATGTGACTCCCGGTAACCCCCAAGTAACAGTAGTTAATTAAGGAGCACAACTTCTCCAGTTTTACTGCCCCAGGCAGCATCCTTTTTCTTTTTCTGTTTATTTTCTGGAGAGAAACTAAGGCACATTTTTTTTTTTCTTTGTTTTTATTTTTTTTCTGATTTTTTTTAGGGAATTTTTACACGGCCCTTTTTTTTAGATTCTTTCGGCCCCCAAAAAAGACCCAAACACCACTAAAATGTGCGTGGATTTACAAATTTCTTTCCCCAAAAGTAAAACCGCAAACGGGGTTCTACATATGTCTTTCCGTTCCCAAGAGTTGCAAGGGCAATTCTTTATTGGTTTTCATTTCTGCGCAGCCCAAAAAAGCACCAAACACGCACCACACCTTGGGGGCGTGTTGGATGTATTCTACACAGCGCTTTTGAATAAGTTTTTTGTATCGAAAGCATATCCAAAAGCGTATTCAAAAATGCAGCATGTACATACTCTTACAGTTAGCATATATAACAACAACATGATGTCACCTAGTCAAAGTTATGCGTGTCGTGTCTTCTTTTTCAACAGTAAACATTTTTAAATAATAAATACCAAGAGAGTATACTTTTAGCCAGACATAAGAACTGCTGAAAAAACCCATATTAACAATAACTTTCCACATTTTATTTCTTTCAATTCTGCTCATTATCAGTAATTCGCTGAACACTGACGCCGGAGGTCAGATGATTGACGCCACGGTGTCCATACAGTTACTCATGGGAGCTGTTCCCTTGGCAAAATGTGGGCTTTACCTTTTTTTTTCCCTCGGGAAAAGGCTTACTGCATTAGATTTAAATAGGTGCGGGCCAAATTTAAAATGTATAACAAAAATTTTGTTTGTTTTTTTTATTAATGCAATAAAAAAAAAACAATCAAAATGGACAACCCCTTTAAACACATTTTTTAGGTATTTTTATAAAGTTGTTGCAGGGGGAATTTAAGTGTCAAACTTTTTAATCCCCAAACTGAACCAGAGGACTCAGGGGAAAATTCTTTTACCAAAAAAATTTTCAGGGGGGTGGCACAGTGAAAGCATCCCTGGAACCCTTTTAGTTTTAGACAGCTCAAAAGCTAGAATTCACCAATGGATTATAAACTTATGCCACCCAGCTGACACTAGCCCCCGGGCGATTGCAAAAGGCTTAACAACGCTTGAGGCCTTAACAACTGGCTTAACAACCGACGAGTCCGCGAGCATTGCTAACTCTTTCAACTACTTGTTTTGAGGCCTTAACAACCGGCTTAACACTTTAGCGACTTCACACGCAGTAAATTTTTGTCCCCCATGAAGGTAAAGGGTCCCCCATAATTATACCCCAAGTAGGTGGTTATATACTTTAAATCTCCCCAAGGTATGTGAAATTTATATGTCCCCCCCAGGTAATGGGAGGGGATGATCCCCCAGTAGGTAATAGCAAGTTATGGATCCCCCATAGGTAAATAGGGAGGGTTTGGGCCCCCACAGTATAAAGGCAGTTTAGTCCCCCCCAGGTAAATAAAAGGGAGGTTTAGGTCCCCCGCAGGTATATAATAGCTTAAGGGCCCCAGCACGTGTATATTTAGTAGCTTTTAGGCCTCACAGCACTAGGGTAAAATTTTGCTCCCCCTGCACAAAAAAGAGATAAAGTCCCCCCCCCGACAATGACAGTAATAATAGCACCCTCCCTCACATAGACAGAGAAATACTCCCCCCCCTGCACATATGACATAAAATAGCCCCCCCCCCTGCCATAAAACAAAAGATAAAACCCCCCCCCCCCACAATAAAAATAGAAAACGCCCCCCTCCCTGCACATATAACAATAGATAACAGCCCTCCCCCCCTCACAAAAACAAAGATAAAAGCCCCCCCCCGACAATAACAATAATAACAGCCCCCCTCCCCGCACTAACAAAATAACAGCCCCCCTCCCTGCACAATAACAATAATAACAGCCCCCCTCCCGCACAATCTCCATACATAACAGACCCCCTCCCGCACATATAACAATAGAAACAGCCCCCCTCCCGCCTAAAAAATAATAATAGACCCCCCGCATGAATAGCGCAATTAAAAGTAAACCCTACAGCACTTTCCTGACCTCGCTCCCTTCGCTGTCGCGTCGGTGCCCCCCCCGGTCTTTTCTTCAGCGGCGTACGCACCAAAGGGGCCCGCGCGGGGAGCGTATGAGCGCACGCCGCCTGGGGGGCACATCCGACGCGGCCACAGATTTACCTGCGGAGCTTCGCTCCGCGAAGCACTAACTAGTGCGCCGGCGGGCGCACATTATTATCCCGCCACCGCTGCCGCGCCAAGGTCCTAACCCTAAAACCAAATTTTGC
>JAODAL010082438.1:2500-11579 GCA_025379985.1 Phyllomedusa bahiana
GTAGATTGAACCTATCTTCTCCAGACAAGGGGAATTTTCCCCTTGTCTTATTGTGAAGGGTGCTTTCACTTGAAATAATTTTTTCTTTCCCCTACTTTTGTAGGGGCCATTTCATAATGACTTATAAAAATTAATCAGTCTGCCCGTAGCCGTCTTTTTCCTCATACTAAATAAGCTTTCTACTTCTTTATCCTCACCTCATAACTAAAGATGCTCCATTCCCCTTATTAAAAGTTTGGTTGCTCGTCTTTGGCTCTCTCTCTAAGATGCTCCATTCCCCTTATTAAGTTGGTTGCCTCGTCTTGCACTTTCTCTACAGATGCTCTCATTCCCATTATAAGTTTGGTTGCTCGACTTTGCACTTTCTCTAAGATGCTCCATTCCCTTTATAAGTTTGGTTGCTCATCTTTGCACACTCTCTAGCTCCATTACATCCTTTCAATAAACAGGAGCCCAGAACTGAACAGCATATTCCAATACTTTATATAGTGGTAATATTACATCCCAGTCCAGGGCTCTTTAAATACACGCCAAACATATAGTATAATGCGCTAATATGCCACTAGTTTCAGATATGCCATATTATCTGCTGACTCTCCTCATCTATCTTCTCAGTTCACAGAGCCCTGACTTACATAGGAGTATCCATGAAGACATCGGTGAAAAGCTGAGCAGAGCCGCATTGACATAAGGGTGACCTCGTTAGCTTAGCAAATAGATGGGTAAAACATGTCTCACCTTGATAAAGAGGCTGTACTGTTCCTTGGTGGGGGTGACCCATATATAATACCTCGGCTGGAGTTATAGATTGGACAGTGCTCTGCATACGTGGGCAGGACGCCCATTATCTCTGGAGACGGTGGGTAAAGGGTTCCTCCAACTGCTACCCAGAGGGATAAGCAAAATCCCACGACCAAGCCTGCGAACACGCCCTGGACACAGGAACATAGCAAGGACAGCAATGAAAAGGAAACCCAAGGAGAAGAACAGTCATGCAAGTCATTATCTAAAATGTGTACTGTTCTACTATTGACACTAATGTCATAACCAGAACTCAAACCTCCTTCCATACTGTAAAGTGATAAAATTGTCAATACAGTGATAGAAATGCGAAATGTAGCTTCTTTTTTTTAATCTCTTAAAGGGGTGTTCCCACCATTAATGGTATATTGAAAGAATTAACGAATAATGTCTGATGGACGTGGGTCCCACCTCTGGGGCCTGCACCTATCTCGGGAACGATCCCCGAAAGTGTCGCTCAGATGAAATGCTGGTCAAGCTCGCACAGACATCTCCATTCTGTTCTATGGGGGTGCCGAGTACAGGGAGCGCTGTGGGAACGTCCCATTCTGTTCTATGGTAGTTTTCCCCATACAGGGAGCACTGGTGTTCTCCATTCAGTTTATGGGAGTTCCCAGTACAGGGGAGCCCTGTGTTCTCCATTCTGTTCTACAGGGAAATCCCAGTTACAGGGGAGCGCTAGTTCTCCATTCTGTTCTATGGGAGTTTCCCAGTACAGGGTAGCGCTGTGATCTACCATTCTGTTCTATGGGGTGCCGGAGTACAGGAGCGCAGTGTTCTCCATTCTGTTCAATGGGAGTACATGGTACAGGTGATCGCTGTGTTCTCCACTTCTGTTCTATGGAGTTCCCATTACAAGGGTAGCCCTGTGTATCTCCATTCCTGTTCTACTGTGAGTTCCCAGTACAGGGAGCGCTGTATACCTTCCAATCTTTTCTATGGGAGTTCCCAGAACAGGTGAGCGATGTGCTCGTCGATTCAATTCAATGGTAGAACATTGTGCATTATGGTGTGCTGACATGGAATGCATAAAGAGATTCACTTTCCAGGTCACAAAAACCATTCAGAGTGTTTCAAAGCCCCTCAGAGTACAGTCACATGACCCCAGCGGCAGCAGTGAGAACTCCTGTATTCAGCGCAGGTCACATGACCCAGGTGCAGCCGTGAGAAAACCTGTATTCAGCTGCAGGTCACCATGACCCAGTGCAGCAGGAGAAATCCTGTATTCAGCAGGCAGGTCACATGACCCATGGCCGCAGTGAGGAATCCTTATTCAGCTGCAGTCACATGAAACCATTTGCAGCAAGTAGAAATCCGTTATTCCAGCAGCAGGTCACACTGAACCCAGTGGCAGCAGGTGAGAAAACCTGGTATTCAGACTGCATGTCACATGACCCAATGCAGCAGCATTGAGAAATGCTGTATTTCAGCAGCAGTTCACAATGAACAATAGCACAGCAGTGAGCCAATCCTGTATTCAGGCTGCAGTCCACATTGACCCAGTGGCAGCAGTGATCAACTCCTGATAGTTCCGCTGCAAGTCACATGATACATAACAGCAGTGAGAAATCCCTGTATTCAGCTGCAGTCACCTGACCCCAGTGGCTGCAAGGAGAACTCCTGTACACAGCTTGCCGTCCACATGACCCAGTGGCATCAGTTGAGAAATCCTGTATAAGCTGCAGTCACATAACCCAGTGGCAGCAGTTTAGAAATCCTGTAAATTTAGCTGAAAGGGCACATGAGCCCCTGGCAGCAGGGGAGAAATCCCTGTTTCGCGCAGGGCAAAATAGCCAGTGGCACAGGGGGAAATCCGGTTTTTCAACTGCGGGGCCCCATAACCCCCAAACACAGCAGGAAAAAATTTCCCGTATTCACTGCAAAGGGCACATGACCCAGTTGGGGGGGAGTGAAAAATCCTTTATTCAGCGCAAAGGGCACATGGAGGCCCAGTGGCGGGGCCCGGGGGCCCTGGGGGGGGTTTACGCATTCACAGGGGATCCATGGCAGCAGAGAGGGAAACCTTTTATTCAGCGCAGGGCACATGCCCCCGTGCAGCACAAATGAGAAATCCTGTATTTAGCTGCAGTCACATGACCCAGGGGCGGGAGTGAAAATCAATTTTTCAGCTTGCGGTCCCCATACCCTTTTTCAGCACATTTAAAAAGATCCGTATTCAGCGGGAGGGCCCCATGACCCAGTTGGGAAACAGGAGAAAAAACCGGATTCACTGCATGTTTACGGACCCATTTCAAACAGTGAAAAAACCTGTATTCACTGCAGGGCCAAGACCCATGACAGCCGGGGGGAAAAACCGGGATTAGCGCAGGTCACCTGAACCCCCGTGGCCCCAAAAGGGGAAAAAATGTAAATTTACTGCAAGGCACCGACCCATTTGGGACAGCAGTGAGAAATCCTGTTTTTCACTCAGGACCAAAGACCCATTTGGGAGCAGCATTTAGAAAACCCCCGTATTCAGTTTCAGGGCACATGATACAATAAACAATGAAAAACCTTATTTTGCTGCAGGCACATTACCCAGTGGCAGCATGAGAAATAGTGTATTCAATCAGGGGGTGGAGGCCATGACCCATGGCACGCAGGGGGAAACCTGTATTTACTGCCGGCACATGACCCTGGAAACACAGGGAAAATCCTGTAAATTTACTGCAGATCCCCAGACCCGTTGGGGACAGCAGGGGGAAATCCCCGTTTTCAGCTGCAGGGCCCCAAGACCCATGGCAGCAGGGGGGAAAAAAATGTTTTTCAGCTGCAGTTTACAAAGAAACCCCCCGAAGCAGGAAAATTTCCCGAAATTTAACAGCCGAAACACCCTACCCATGGCAGCAGGGAAAAATCCTGTATTTTACTGCAGGGCACAGGGGGCCAGTGGGGAATCAGTGGAAATCCGTAATTTAGGTTCAAGTCACAGGACCCAGTTTCATCAGTGAAAATCCTGTATACGCGCAGGTCACATGACCCAGTGACAGAAAGGGGAAATCCGATTCAAGGGGTTCAGGCCCCTTATACAAAAGCAACAGTGAAAAAATTCGGGATTCACCAGGGCCCAAATGACCCATTTTCAGCATGAAAATCCTTTTTTCAGCTGCAGGGCACATGACCCAATTTGGGACAGTGAAAATTTTTGTATTCCCCTGCCCGGTCCATTACCCCTTTGGGACATGAAAATCCTTTTTTTCAGCTTCAAAGGGCACATGACCCCCGCAAACACAGTGGAAATCCCCGTAAAAAAACCCGCAGGTCACTGGGCCAAGGGGGCAGCGGGAGGAAAACCTGTTTTCAAACTGCAGGAACAAAATTTCTTTAATTAAAAAAATGAACAAAAAATGGTGGGTCCTTTAAAAAAAAAAAATAAAAAAAATTTCTATAAATTTTTGGAATATACATCGGGGAATCCTCCATGGGTTTTCATTTTGAAAAGAGCTGAATATTTTTAAAAATATTTTAGCTTTTATAGGAACCCAAATTTTAAAATTTTTGCGCAATTTGGGCCCATGATTTTCAGGGCCCCCCCTCCCCACCGAGGTTTCTCAACGAGAGGGCGAAACCCTTTTGGCTAGGGACGGCACACATTAAATATTCCCCTTCTCCCCTTTTAAAACCCAAAAAACATGGGAATTTTTTACTCGACAAACCCGGGGTGTTTTTTCATGTAGACCCTGAACTTCCCCCGCAAGAAAACCCCCAGCAATGGCCACTGAGCACCCCATGAAGGAAAAAGAGGGCCCCGAAGAAAGAAAAGAAAATTAGGGGTCCCCTGACATAAAAACCAATGGTGGGGGGAGTCAAAGGGCCCTTTTGTTTAAAAAAATCTACAGTAAAAAACCCGGGCTTTTTTGCCGATAGCAAAATAAACAGAAACCCATAGCAAAACCCAAACAAACCCCAAAGCAACCAAACAGAAACCATACAACCAATCAGAGCCCCTAAACACCAATCAAAGCCCTAGCAACCCCAATTTAAAAGGGTTTTATTTTTTCATTTTCCAAACACAAAAAGAAATGGGAAAACTGAAAAAATCTGATTGGGGGGGCTTAAAGGGCTCTGTTGGCTTCTAAAGGGCCCCCGGGGTTTTGCTGTGGGCTCTAAAATTGGTTTCTATGGGCTTTTGATAAATTAAAAACTCTGTTGGTTAAAGGCCCATTTGGGCCTTTTTGGGCTCTGATTTGTGGCAATGGGCTCGATTGAATTTGGGGGCTATGGGGTCCCGATTGGTGGCCTTATGGGTCTGAAAGGGGCTAAAGAGCTCTGAAATTTTGGTTGGGTTTGACTCTGATTGGGGGCTTTTGGGGTCTGAAAGGGGTTTCTAAGGGCTTTTATTGGTTTTTCTAAAGAGCCTCCCGGGTTGGGAAAATGAGCTCGGATTGGTTTTTATATGGGGCTCGATTGGTTGATAAGGGGTCTGATTTTGGGTGCTATGACCCCTGGGTTTGAAACAATTAAATTTCCCCCGCTTCTTTTGAGCTCTGGGTTGGTCGCTTTTGGGCTCTGATTTTTGGGGCCCGGGCTCTGATTTTTTTGTTAAGAACCCCTTTTTTTTATGGGCCCCCTGATTGGTTGCTAAGGAGCTCTTATTTGGTTTTTTTTGGGTCTGATTAGTGGCTCTGGGCTCGATTGGGTGCAAAGGGGCCCTGATTGTTGCTATGGGTTCTGATTGGTTTTCTGTGAGCCGGGTTGGGGTTTCATGGCCTCTTTAAATTTTGGGGGTTCGGGGTCTGATTTGGTTCAAAGGGGGAAACAAAGAAAAGCTTACTGGGAAAAAGTTTTTTAAGGGAAAAGGCCCCCCAAAGGGGCCCCTTTAAAGCCCAACATTAATGGGGGAGTTACCTTAAGGGCTCCACCTCCCAAAAGACGATAAAGGCGGGTACATTTATGCCCCAAAACCCCCATGAGCAGAGCCCGAGGAGGAAAGGGAACGTCCCGTGCTTCCATTCCCCCACATTGTAAACTTGTTTTTCACATTTTGGATTACCTGAAATTTTAAACCCTATTCCCAAACTACACATCCCCGTCACATCATTAAAGACCCATTTCCTAAATTTTGGGGACCGCAGCATTTGCTCATTAAGGAAAATCCTGTGTGGTTTCGCCTTTTGGGTAAAATTAAAATTTTATTTATGTCGCAACCCTAAATCTCTCTTTTCTGGTTTTAAACAAGTTGGGGTTTTTATTGGCTTTTTTGGGGGGGCAGGTTTTTTTTGGCTTCCGCAACCATGTGATGGGGCCCCGGAGCAGACGGAATTTTTCCCGCACCTCTGCTAAACCCCACGTTAAGGAGCCCCGGGGCAGACGGGGTTTTACTGCACCCTGCTAACCCTACGTTAAGGGGGCCCCCGGACAGACGGAAACACCCCCAAACCCCTGTAAACCCCACTGGGGTTTTGGGGCCCCGGGGCAACGGTTTTCACTGCACACCCCCCCCGCAAAACCCTTACTGGTATTGGGGCCCCCGGACAGAAAAGGGTATCACTGCAAACCCCTGCAAAACCCCACTTTTAAGGGGGGCCCCGCAGAAAGGGTGTCCCTGCAACCCCCTTTCTAACCCCTACTGGGGTAAGGGGGGGGGAGCAGGGATGTCCCCTGGCCCCCTCTGCTAACCCTACTTGTATGGGGCCCCGGAGCAACGGGTGTCACTGCACCCTGCTTAAACCCAAAGGGGTTTGGGGCCCCGGGGAGAAAGGGGGGGGGTCCCCTGCACCCGCTAACCCTACTGGGTGGGGGGCCCGGACAGACGGAAGTCACGCACCTCTGCTAACCCTACTGTGTATGGGGCCCCTATGGCCGGGCGGTTGGGGCACTGCAAACCCCTTCAAAAACCCACTGTTTATGGACCCCGGAGCAAAAGAAAGTCCCCTGCACCCCCTGCCCAACCCTACTGGTAAGGGCCCCAGCAGACGGGTGTCACGCAAACCCCTGCCCAACCCTACTGTGTAAGGGGGGGACAGACGGATTTTCACTCACCTCTCTAACCCTACTATGTAAAGGGGTCCAAAGGCAACCCTTTTCACTTCACCTCTGCTAACCCTACTGGGGGCAGGGGGGGCCCCGGGGCAGACAGGGGGCCACTGGGCCCCCTGCAAACCCCACTGGTTTGGGGTCCTAGAAGGGGGCTGGGAAAGCAGGGGCCCCCCCCTGCTAACCCCAATGTGTATGGGGCCCCGGGAAAAGGGCGGTTTTCCCCGGGACCTCGCAAAAACCCACTGGTATGGGCCCTGGGGGCAGGGGCCGGGTGTCACTGCACCTCTTTTCTTAAACCCCACGTGGGATGGGGGCCCGGAGCAGAAAGGGTTTTCACGGGACCCGGGGGGTAACCCACTGTTTTACGGGGCCCCCGGGGGTTCCGGGCCCGGGGGTTTACTGCACCTCTCAAAACCCCACTGTTTATGGGGCCGGGGCAAACGGATGCCCCCACCCGCTAAAACCCTAAATGGGTATGGGGCCCCCCGGGGCAGATTTGGGGTCACGGGCCCCCTGCTAACCCAAAAAGTTTATTGGGGGCCCCCAGCAGATGGGATGTCACTGCACCTCTCCCCAACCCTACTGTGAATGGGGGCCCCGAGCAGCCAATGTCCCTTTTCACCTCTGCTAACCCTAAATGGGGGATGGGGCCCCGGGGCAGAAAGAAAGTCACGCCCTTTTGCTAACCCTCTTTCATACCCCCAAACAAAGGGTGTCCCCTGTACCTCTGCTTTAAACCCCAAAAATGTTTTATAGGGCCCTAAGCAACGGGTGTCAAAAGCACCCGGGTAACCCTACTGTGTATGGGGGCCCCGGGGCGGGCGAAAGTCCCCTTTCACCTTTTTGCTAACCCTACTGTGTAGGGGGCCCCGGGGCAATGATTCACGGGCCCCCCTGCTAACCCTACTGTTAAGGGGCCTGGAGCAGAAAAATGTCCCCTGCACCCTGCCCGCAAAAACCACTGGTTGGGGCCCCAGAGCAACGGGGTCACAGGGACCTCTGCCCAACCCTTTCCCGTGTAAGGGCCCCGGAGCAAAAAGATGTAACCCCGCCCCCGGGGAACCCAACTTGGGGGTTTTGGGGGGCCCGAGGGAGGAAGGCACGCATCTCTGCAAACCCCAAATTTTGGGAAGGGGGCCCGGAGCAACAATGGCACTTGGGACCTCTGCTAACCCTAAATGTTAAAGGAGCCCCGGAGCAAAAACAATGTCAATGCCCTCCGCTAAACCCCACTGTGTATGGCCCTTTAGCAGACGGGGTGTCCCCTGCAACCCCTGCTAACCTACTGTGTATTGGACCGGGCAGACGGATGTCCCCCTGCCCCCCTGCTAACCCAAATGTGAAAAGGAGCCCCATGCAACGGATTCACTGCCCCCTCCCGGGTAACCCACGTGTATTTGGCCGGAGCAGACGGGTTCACTGCAAACCCCTGCTAACCCAAATGGGTACCCCCCAAACAGGGTGGATGGCCGCAAACCCCCCAAACCCTACTGTGAAGGGGCCCCCAACCGAAAGGGTGCCCTTTCACCTCGGCAAAACCCAAATGTGGGATTTGGGGCCCGGGGCAGAAAGGATTTTCACTGCACCCCCGCTAACCCTACTTGAAAGGAGCCTCGGAGCGACGGATGTCACGGGACCCAGCTAACCCCACGTTTTATGGGCCCTGAGCAGAAAGGAAGTCCAAATGCACCCTCTTTAAACCCCAACTGTGTATTGGCCCCGAGCAGACGGGTTTTCACGCACCTAGCTAACCCCCCACTGGGGTTTTTTTGGGGGCCCCGAGCAAAACCGGGTGTCACGCACCCCTGCTAACAAAGTTTCATCCGCCCGAATTTTGGAAGATCAACCAAAGTGACAATTTGGGGCTTCACCCCTCTTACCAATGCCCCCTTTTCCCCCCAAATTTTTTTAGTTCCTGGTGCGGGCCCCGCTTTAGAATTCTGGTTGTTTCCCAAAATTCTTCCTT
The DNA here is from genome assembly GCA_025379985.1 of Phyllomedusa bahiana. Taxonomy (NCBI): domain Eukaryota; kingdom Metazoa; phylum Chordata; class Amphibia; order Anura; family Hylidae; genus Phyllomedusa; species Phyllomedusa bahiana. Next base: position 11,247 of record JAODAL010082438.1, read on the forward strand.
TTTTAAAAATTAAGGAGGCCATTATGCCAAATTTGGAATTTTTTAGATCTACAGGAGAAAAAAGTTTTTTCCCCCCTTCTCCAGAAACGGGGCCTCCAACAAACCCCGCTCTTACTCTATAAACCCTTCTTTCCAAACCTTTTGGGTTCAAATAAGCCCTCCTGGCCCCTCCTTCCCCCGGGAATGACCGCACCCCGTCGTCCCCCATGACCTTAACCCCCCCGCAAAAGAACACCGCCCCTCACACGCCTCCTCCATCCCTTTTCTTCTTCCCATAGGGACCTTTGGGGGGGGCACCCTGGGGGTAAGGGACGCACAAAACACTCACCGTCT
>JAODAL010082439.1:0-11578 GCA_025379985.1 Phyllomedusa bahiana
CAAAATGCTTTTTAGTAGTGTATGTAATGCGCCTATCGAGGCACATTACGCATGGATGTGCATAACATGTCATTACTAGTTTATGTAATGCACCTATCGCCTATAAACTATTAATGATATGTTATGCGCCTCCGTGCGCAATGTGCCTCGATAGGCGCATTACATACACTACCAATGATATGATACGATTTGCGCAATGCACCTAAAAAGGCACAATGCCTGATGCCAGATTTTTGAGAGGATCATACTTTCAGGCGCACCTTACACTGATTAAATGCGCCTAAAACTATTAAAATGGTGTGTCAAACGCGATTTAGAACATGAACATTTACTTGAATGAACAGTAAAATGTTCGGTTTGGCTTGAGTTCTAAAAAATCGTGAAGTTACTCGAACTTAACTTCTCTCGAATGGTCGATCAATACTACCCATGACTGCTGCAGCCAATCAATGGTGTCATTGGTCATAGGTAATTCCTTGGACTTCACCAATCATGAGCAGTTCACTTTCTAAACAGTAATGTGAAGGGAACGGAATAAGACTGCTGAAGCCACAGATAAAATGTTAACAACAGGAATTAAATAGAAGACTAGGGGACACCAGTCACTCTTGAAACAGTATTTTGTTGTCTTTTAGGCACCAATGGCTTTCAATTATAATAATTCTAAAAGAAGAGTCTGACAAACCCTTAAAAGGGACCTGTGACCTCTCCTGATCTGTCTTTTTTTAAATAAGTCCTTGTGTTCCCTATGAAATAACAATTCTGGAGCCTCTTCTCTTATATCTCTGTGTTGTGCTGTTCCTCTGTTATTGCTTCTAGAAATGTATTACTGAATCTGTCAGATTAGTATTACCAATTGGGGGGGGTGTCCCTGCAGTCTGACATTGTCTAATCAGTGCTGACAGACACATTATACAGGGAAACACACCTTTGAAAACTGAAATGGTAATATCCATCTAACTAAGATTAAGTCTTAAATTTGTAGAAATAATAACAGGGGAAGAGCACAACACAGAGATATAAGAGAAGAGGCTCCAGAATTGTTATATTACAAGAAAACACAAGGATTAACTGAATCTGACATGTCTGGGGATGCCACAGGTTCTTTTTGTTTGCAGTACAGATCTCCTCAGATAGGGCAAAGGGACAGATAGTGGTAGATTGATCCAGCACATCCAAAGTGAAGTAAAAAGACCATACTTTATTGGCAATCCATTAAAAAAGCATGTAGTAGCAGCACAAGGTAAGCTGACGTGTTTTGGGGAGACCACGCTACCCCTTACTCTTAGCATGCATATAGAATCTATCTGTGCATATATATATAGAATGTGCAATTACTAACTCTAATCGGTACTCCTACCTGATTGGACGCGTTCCACCCCGATCGCCCCACCTCCACGACCAGAAACATGAATGGCTTTAACTCCATGATGGCAAAAACCTCTCAACATGTGAGGAACGCTGGCGCATACGTCCATGCAAACGGAAGTCCCTGGATCACGTGATCATCCTAGCTATCATCGCGGCTCTGCATTTGTGCACTAAATCGTCACTATGGCAACATAAAGCACAAGCGCCCAAACTTTAAACAATATAATTTTTGGGCCGGGCCAAAAAAACCTTATATTTTTAAGGGCATTTTAGCCCCCACTTAAAAAATGTCTACACCAAAAAAAATTAAGTAAACACGAATACTATCACGTTTGCCGCTCCCAAATTGAAACAGCCGGGAAAAAAAAAAAAAAACAAAAAACAAAAGTTTGGGTTAAAGATGATAAACAACCCATGATTGCCCCAATGTAACACAAGTAAATGTTTCAAAACCCCCGTTTTTTTATATAAACATCCTTATCACCCATTTAAAGATAAAGCTTTAAAAAACTTTTCATTAATATCCAAATATACCATATCACAGACCACTGGCTAAAAAAACCCTACCCACTACATGTCATAAAGGTGAAACAAACAAATGTAAACCACCCAAATCTGCAAAAAACCGAGGGGGGAAATTAAGAACAATACAAAATAAAACACTTTTTATTTCTCCTACAATACATGATTACAATTGATGCAAAAAAACCCTCCATCATTTATTATACCTACATGAAAATCAAATTTTCAATTCAGACATGAGTATTTATAAAATATAGAAAGATAATTATTGAAATAGCAAGCAATTATTACCATACTAAGAAGAAAAAAAAAAAATAAAAAATATATAATTAATTTAGTTTGCTGATACAACATGAGGAAAAACTAAAAAAATATTGCAAAGATAACTCTACCTAGAAGGTAGAGAACTTCGTTCCTTAAATTCAGGCCCTCAGGCCAAAAGTGCCCCCAAGTAATCATCCAGAAAACTTCTTAAACCCTAATTTTTTATGATATCACCCCCCCGTTTAAATGAGACATACCCTCTCTAAGCGAACGCCCCAAAAGACTATTTTCCGACTGATGTTCATTAATAAAATGTTTCCTGCATTTTTAAAATTTTACGGGGGACCCCTGGGTTACGATATATTGAATTTCACAACTCTAATTTTAAATTTTCTGATGTTAAAACCCACATAATTTAAAAATTTCAATGAGTACAAAAAAATTAAATAAATAACCCAGCGGGGTTAAAATTTAAATATTATTAATCATGAATGTTTCCAGTCCGAAAATTGTTTTTAACTTTAACAAATTGACACATTTTAAAAGGGAATGACCCAACTTGTAGAATCCTTATGTGCAAACCATGTGGACTGAGATATCCTGATAGGAAAAAATTGGGGCAATCCCACCCCCTAAAGTTGACGGACGTCGAGTAAAAATCCGAAAAAGCCTTGTTTCCAAAATTTTAATGTTTAAAATCATAACATCAACTTTTTTGGGGATAATTTTTAAAGATCTTTTTAAAACTTTTTGATTTATGTAAACTGTCTTTTGATTACAATGGTGGGTCATTTTTTTGTATGATTTTTTACTTTTAGATGGAAAAAAGTGTTAGATCTTTTTTTTTTTTTCCACAATGGTTTTGGGCCTTTTTTAAACCCAATTAGGATAACCCCGGGGGGCCCCTCGATTACAGATATTAACCCCCCTCTTTTTTAAAATCCTTTTTAAATTTTAGCAATTTCTTTTGGGGCCCCAGTTATTTTCCTCCTACCGGGAAAGGAGATCCGGGAAGTTTCCCGATGTCCCTCGGGATGTAAAGTGGGATTTCCTGTGTGGGTTTTTTTGATAGCTGATAGTTTGTTAGTTTATTACCACCTATTTTAGATAAGATCCAAAACGAAAAACTGTATTTTTTTGAACTTCAGTCAAAATTTAAGATTTTTAAAGGTTATTGTTCGAAAGGGAAAAAAGATGGAACACTAGATAGTGTTTCCCGCCCAAAACCAAAATATCATCTAGTATCTTCCTACCCCTGGGTGTCCCAAAAATGGATTTTCGGCAAAAAAAAAAAATACATGACTCAAACCCGACATAACCGGGGTTTGCCAATAGGGGGGAAAAAATTCGCCCCCATTACACCCCCTTAGCGTAAATAAAAAAAAATTTAAAATTTTAAACAAAAAAAAAAAATTTTGTTTTTAAAAATATCTAAAAGTAAATTAATAAATGTAACCAAATCATCTGAAAAAAACTAAAATTAGAAAAAAAAAAATCCCCAAAACTAAATTAATGACATCCAGTTGGTTTTGGAAGTATACAATGGGTTTTTACCCCACACAGCCCCAACCCAAAAGTTTTGAACCCCCCATGGGAATTTTTCCCGTAACCCATTTAGAAAACACTGTATCCCCTTTTGAAAGCCTGGAAACACGGCCGACAAAAAGGGGTTTGGGGTTAGAATCTAACCTTTTTACATAGTGGCTCGTTTATGACCCCAAACCCCGAAAACAATGGGTTCCCATGGGTGGAGGGTTCCCCCAACTTTTTTTGGACTTTAAAAACAAGCCATACAATAATGATGGGAATGGGATTTTTTACATAAATTTGTTTTAAACAAACGTGGGAGACCCGAATTTCCCAATCTTCCTCCTTCATCTAACAATTGACAAGATGAAATTGAAATGAACCCTGTTTGGGTTATATGAAATTTTTAAGTAGGGACCCTGATCTGAAAAAAGTTTGAAAAATTTAGAACTATTCATATCAATTTTTAAGAACCACAATTGAACCTCCCTTTTCCGCTCTTTGATTTTTAAAAAGTTTTTATGTTTTTGTTTAAATTTCCCCAACGCTTTTTTTTTTGGGCTAGAAGATATTTTTAGGAAAATTTTAGTGGGGAAAAGGGTTCCTGCCGAAAACCCCCAAAGGGGCTCCCCATAACAAAATTTTTGAAACGTGGGGCATAATTCCCGTTTTTGGGGTTTGTACTTGATAGAAAGGGAAACATTCTTAACACGAAAAATTTTGATGGAAAGGGAAAAATCAAAGCTGCCAAACGTAATAGAAAAGCCCCATAAAGTTTATTATGGGACCCTTTGCTCCTGGGAAAAGTACCTCCCCAAAAAACCAAATTGGGGTTCCCCCCTTTTTTTTCGAAAATCCATTTTTTTCAAAATTTTCTTTTCCAGAAATGTCTCTTTTTACAGAAAGGCTCTATGGGAAATTTTTTTATACCTTTTTAAGATGGAGAAAAGTTTTAAAAAGGTCTTTTGGGAAACCCCCCCAAAATTTTAACCCCCAAAATTTTAGAACAGATTGGTTGGCTTTCCCCCCAAAAACAGTTAGAAAATTCCCAATAACTATGGAAATCATTAAAATTCAATGTTTTTTGCGGGTTTTTCCCCTTTTTGGGGGTGTCGGGGCTTTCCCACCACCCTTTCCCCATTTTGGGTCTTTTTTTTATGTTGGTATGAAAAGGAAATGGGGCAGCTCTTACATTTTTACATTTTCAGGGAAAGCTGTGCTTTAAAAATAGTCCCTCCATTATTTCCCTTGCATCAGAGGAAAACGGGGAAAAAAAACTGACTCTGTTTTTTCGTCTTTTAAAATTGTCTTCCCACCCGTTAAATTTCCCCAAAAAATTTAAACCCAGGAGTATCTTTAAGATGTGTTTTTTTTAAACCCCCAGGGGGTAAACGGTATCAAAATTTTATAATCTCCTATGTCTCCCTGGAATTTTTTTTTTTTTTCACAGGGCATAATTGACGATTCCACAAAAGGGCCATTTTTTTTCTGTAAATTTATCAAATTCCCCTTTGGTTTTTAAATCTGCCAAAAATTTTTAAAAACTTTAAAATTATTTTCAACTCTTTTAAATTTTACGACGCCAAAGGTCTCCAGCGTTTGGTTTCATACTTGACAAATTTAGCTTCATTAAATTTTTTTTTTAAACATTCAAACCAAAAAATTTTGTTCCATTTTCTTTTAAAATAAATTATCTGGGAAAAAATGTAGTGGGCAATTTTTTTTATCCAAACCACGTGGGGGTCAAAAACCCCCCTTTTTTATATTTTTTCTAAGGGGAAATTAGGTCCCCCCCCATAAACCCTTTAGTTCTTTTAAAAGACACTTTTTCAAAATTTTTTCCCCAAAAAAATTTTTTAAAATCCACCCTCCGTAAACCCTTTGGGGGGTCAGTTTCCCTCAAAAACTTTTTGCTGCTTTTTGTTTGTCCCCTTTATAAAATAAAAAGAAATTCCCATAAAAATAAAATTTTATATATAAAAAATTTTATAAACACTCAAAAAATTTCCCTTTATGGAAAAGGACCCGCCTTTTAATTGTGGGGGCCCCCATTACTGGGGATATTTTTCAGTGCTTTACTATAATTTACTGGGGTTTGGGCAAATTTTTTAAGTGGGAGGGTAAAGTGCCCATTATTTAAAAAGGTGATTTTTGGGGCGGCCTTTTACCCAAGTTAAATTTCTTTTACTAGTTTGGGGGGCTTTTTCTTTTATTTCCAAAATTAATACCCAATTTTGTGCGCAAAATGCAGAGCCCTTTATTCTTTGGAGATCCAAAATGAACCAGGGGGCTTTTCCTTTTTCATGGACGTACGCCAGCTTTCCCCACATGTTTTAAGGTTTTTTCCATCATGGGGTTAAAGGCATCATTTTTTCTGGTCGTGGGGGGTGTGGCGCGGGGTGGAAACGCATCCCAAATCAGGTGGGAGTACCGATTAGGTTAGTAATTGCCCTTCTATAATAGCACAGATAATTCTATATGCATGCTATAGAAAGGGATAGCTTAGTCCCCCAAAACGGGTCACTTACCTGTGCTGCTACTACAGGGTTTTTTTAATGGTTCCCAATAAAGTAGGGATTTTTAACTTAACTTTGGATGTGCTGGATAAATCACCATTTTGGATTTTTTAAAAAGCTTTTGTGGGAGGACCCTTTTCAACTCCATGGGGAGAGTGGTGAGCTGGCTTACTTGCTTGTGTGTTTCAGGGCAAAGGGACATTCAGGCTCCATTGTGAAAAGGTCCAATATTCTGTAGTGAGTTATTGCTTATTATTAGTGATGGCGTTTAGTCGATATTTCAGGGTCGATAGCGTTTTTGGGAAAATTTCAAGACGTTTTCCCGATAGTCGATAATAATTATCCCCCGATGCCCATTAAAGTCTTGGGGGGAGCAAACAACACCTTCATTTTACCCCAAACAGGCTGGAGAAGCTGGAATTAAACCCACAACAGTCAAATGGATACCTGCTTCTTGGCAACCACCTTGGGTTTTAAAAAAGCAAAAGAAAAAAAAAAATCCCCAGCCTTTTCCTATACCTGTCTTGTACCACAGCATGCCCCTTAAACCTGCAGACCCACAAATTTAAAAGTGCCAAAAGGGGCAGTATGATTTTAACCCTCATTTTACTTGAACTGGGCATTGACTATCCCCGTCCTGGAATGCAGCATGACCCTTAAACCTATTGACCACCAGATACAAAAAGTGCCGAAAAAAGGAATCTTTGAACCACCCTTTTTGTTTTAATGGACATTGACTAGACCTGGTCTGGGCTCAGATGCCCTTAAACCTATCTGTCTCCCGATTATAAAATGCCTGAAAAAAAGTCTTTGAACCACCATTTTAGTTGAACTGGCATTAACTAATCTGTCCTGTACCGCATTTTTAACCCATTAAAAACCCGTTGACCCACAGATTAAAAAGTGCTGGGAAAAAAGGGGTCTTTTAACCCCCCTTTTAGTTGAACTGGACATTGACTATGTCTGCCTGGGCCACAGCATGAGCCCCAAACCTGCAAACAGCAGATTCAAAAGTTCCGGAAAAAGGGGTTTTGAAACAACCATTTAGTTTCATGGCATTGACATACCTGTTCTGCCCCCGTATGACCCTTAAACCTGTTGACCCACAGATTAAAAGGCTGGGAAAAGGGTCTTTGAACCCCATTTTAGTTTTTAAACTGGACATTGACTATACCGTTCTTACCACAGATGACCATTAAAACCCTTTTCTGACCTCCAGATTAAAAAGTGCCGGAAAAAGGAGTTTTGGCCACCATTTTATTGAATGGACATTGACTTACCTATTCCTGTACCCTTTGTATGACCATTAAAAATGTTGACCCAAGTAAAAAAATGCCGGAAAAGGAGTTTTGAACCCCCATTTTTTGTTGAAAATGGGGCATTGATATACCTGTTTGGGCACCGCAAGCCCAAAAACCTGCATGACCCCCAGATTTTAAAGAGTGCCGGAAATGGAGTTTTTAACCACCCTTTTGTTGAATTGGACATTAACTATATCTGTCCTGTCCGATTATAACCCTTAAACCTGTTGACCCCCAAAATTTAAAAAAAGCGTTTAAAAAAGGGGGCCTTTGAACCCATTTCAGTTGAACTGGACATTTGACTATGCCTGTCCTGGACCGCAGTATAACCATTAAAAACCCGTTGACCCACAGATTAAAAAGTGCTGGGAAAAGGAGTCTTTGAACCCCATTTTGTTGAAAATGGACATTGACTATACCTGTCCTGGGTAAACCCACATTTGTTCAAGTCTTCCTGTACCTCCCCCTCAAATTTTGGGAATTTGTATCAGCTATTTTGTGCATCCAGTTTTTTGTTTTAATTCTAGAAAACACATTTTTTAAAAAAAAGGTGGAATCCCCCATGTCTTTTTTTAAACTTTTTTTTATTATATTAAATGCGTTGTCTCTTAAAGGGATTGATAGCTATGTTAAAGATCTTGCAAAAACAAGTCATTTTGCAATATGTGTCCATTAACAGTGTCCTACCTATTCCTGTTTCTGACAGCACCATCACCCTTGAGCCACTCTTGACAATTGTGAAAAACAAATGTCTGTTAGAAACAACATTTTTTTATAATAGGACCTGTAGTATAGCTGCATGTCACAGCAAAATGCCCCCAAAAAATTCAAAACATGACCCATGAGCCACTTTTGACAATTGTGAAGAACAAATGTCTGTTAGAAACCACATTTTTTAGAATAGGTCCTGTAGAATAGCTACATTTCACAGCAAAATGCCCCCAAAAATTCAAAACATGACCCTTGAGCAACTTTTGACAATTGTGAAGAAAAAATGTCTGTTTGAAACAACATTTTTTAGAATAGGACCAGTAGTATAGCTGCATTTCACAGCAAAATGCCCACAAAAATTCAAAACATGACCCTTGAGCCACTTTTGACAATTGTGAAGAACAAATGTCTGTTAGAAACCACATTTTTTTTAGAAAAGGACCTGTAGTATAGCTTCATTTCACAGCAAAATGCCCCCCAAAATTCAAAACATGATACATGAGCCATTTTTTGACAATTGTGAAGAACAAATGTCTGTTAGAAACCACATTTTTTAGAATAGGACCTGAAGTATAGCTGCATTTCACAGCAAAATGCCCCCAAAAATTCAAAACATGACCCTTGAGCACTCTTGACAATTGTGAAGAACAAATGTCTGTTAGAAAACCACATTTTTTAGAATAGGAGCTGTATTATAGCTGCATTTCACAGAAAAATGCCCCCAAAAATTCAAAACATGACCCTTGAGCCACTTTTGACAATTGTGAAGAACAAATGTCTGTTAGAAACCACATTTTTTTTAGAAAAGGACCTGTAGTATAGCTTCATTTCACAGCAAAATGCCCCCCCAAAATTCAAAACATGATCCATGAGCCATTTTTTGACAATTGTGAAGAACAAATGTCTGTTAGAAACCACATTTTTTAGAATAGGACCTGTAGTATAGCTGCATTTCACAGCAAAATGCCCCCAAAAATTCAAAACATGACCCTTGAGCCACTTTTGACAATTGTGAAGAACAAATGTCTGTTAGAAACCACATTTTTTAGAATAGGACCTGTAGTATAGCTGCATTTAACAGCAAAATGCCCCCAAAAATTCAAAACATGACCCTTGAGCCACTTTTGACAATTGTGAAGAACAAATGTCTGTTAGAAACCACATTTTTTAGAATAGTACCTGTAGTATAGCTGCATTTCACAGCAAAATGCCCCCAACAATTCAAAACATGACCCTTGAGCCACTTTTGACAATTGTGAAGAACAAATGTCTGTTAAAAAACACATTTTTTAGAATAGGACCTGTAGTATTGCTGCATTTCAAAGCAGCATGACCCAAAAAAATTATAAAAATGACTTCTCAGCCACTGTTAAAAATTGTGAGGGAGAAATGCCACTTAGAAGCCACATTTCTGTTCCAAAGGACCATGATTATAGCTGTATCTCACAGCAACATGACCGCAAAAAATTATAAAAATTACTTCCCAGCCACTGTTATAAATAGTGAGGGAGAAATGCCACTTAGAAGCCACATTTCTGTTCCAAAGGACCATGATTATAGCTGTATCTCACAGCAACATGACCTCAAAACCATTGACAATGCAAAAAATTCTAAAGATAAAGTGAGTAAATGGAATACGGTTTTGTCATGAAACCTTGGTGTCTTTTACAGTCTCCACACCGCCAAACCAGCAAAATGATCTTTTTGGAACTGAGAATAAAAATTGCAGAGAGAAATGATCATTTTAAAAAACATTTTTCAAGAGGACCATTTCTGTTTGAAGAGGAATGTGAAGTAGACCGGCAACTAATCGGTGACCTCGGCAATTGGGGCCACAACATCATCAGAGATCCATGCCTGATTCATCTTGATGAATGTCAAACGATCAACATTATCTGTGGAAAGCCGGATGTGTTTGTCTGTAATGACTCCTCCAGCTGTGCTGAAGGTCCGCTCAGATATGACGCTGGCTGCTGGGCAGGACAACACCTCTATGGCGTGGCGAGCGAGCTCGGGCCATTCATCCATTTTGGATACCCAGAAGTCGATTGGGTCCGGAACACATCCAAAAACATCGGTGTTGAGACGCAGATAGTCGTGCACCATGATCTTAAGCTGGTCTCTGTGTGTTGTATGTGTGCCCTGCATTACATGCGTTGGTGAGGTGGTAAATAAAGATTGCCAGAGGTCACCCATTAGGCTTCTGCCACATTGCCTGCTGCTGCTGCTGCGGCTACTTGGCACTCTACTGCTGTCACGTCACTGACGTTGTTCCACCGTGACATTTGAAAAACGTGAAGCAGACGAAACAGATGTCTCCAGTTGATCAATCAGCAAGGTCTCCATTTCCTGCATTTTACTCTCTATTTGGGTGGGTGGAAGGAAAGTGCTGAGTTTTGTTTTGTACCGGGGATCCAGGAGGGTGGCCACCCAGTAACTGTTGTTCATTTTGATGGCCTTAATGCGAGCATCATGTTGGAGGAAATGGAGCATCCAAGCACTAATATGAGAGATGGAGCCTTGATTTCCCAAGCCTCTGGGTCGAGGGGCACTAGCAAACTGATCTTCCTCATCTTCCTCCTCTGCCTCAAATTCGCGCCAACCTCTTTCCAAGGCAGGGACGTCGGTAACGTCAGTGTCTAGGAATACCTCCTCCTCCTCCTCCGCTTCCTCCGGCACAGCTTCAACACAGCCCTGACTTGCCTCATATGATGCACCCTGAGAGCTGATGCACCGCCTTGCACTAGCCCTGGACCCCAAACCACTGCCTAATGAAGACCAATAAATGTGAAATGTGGGCCTTGTGAATTCAACAGGAGAGAAGGCTCCGTGTCGCATCTGTGTCCAGTCTCCTCCTCCGTCGCTGGCGGGACCTGATGTTTCAGAGTGTCCAACGATCGTTCCAGAAACTAAGATCACCACAATGCTCATGCTGACAAGGGCATTGTCCGCGCTGACCATTTTGGTTGGCTTCTTCAAAACTGGCAAGGATGGTGCAGAGCTCTTTCACCGCCTCCACTCTCGGTGGCTCAACACCCGAGGTCCGCACCGCTGCTTGTCAGGCATGTGTCACTTCGTACTGCGTAATGGCATTGCGCTGCTGCCACAAATCGCTGGAGCATGTGGAGGGTGGAATTTCAGCGTGTTGCCACGTCAACAATGAGACGGTTGACGGGGGTGGCCGAGCTGACGCTGCAACGCAACCAGGCGGGGAAGAAGGGAGGGTGCGAACGGCGGAAGTGCGAAAATCAGACCTCGAGCATTCCCCAGCAGGGCAGTCCCAGACCGGGTAGCTCTTTAGAAATTTCTGGACGACGAGGTTCATGACATGTGCCAGGCAAGGTGGTGTGTCCAGCCCACCGATTT